>VNJV01010051.1:0-42050 GCA_008042635.1 Drosophila nikananu
AGCTAGCAGCCAGGATTCAAGAAGGTTGCAAAGGCAACCTGTTAGCCCGATTGATACGCCCAAGTTCGCTTTTCAATTATGTGCCCAGCAGACGTGACTATCGCGCATAATGTGTCTGATATGTTCGGCGGATTCCCTTTTCCCCTGACTGCCCGCACACCTTTTGAAGGTGGATGGCTTCATTACGCCTTTATTGGCCCCCTCTGAGTGAGAAGTATTTAAAGGCGGCCCGTAGGCCCGTATGTGGGTTAAAACGAAAAGTTAAACAAAAGGTGGCCAGCGAATTTGGCCAACAAGAGCCACCCTCTCGGCAAACATATGTATGCAGGCTGTTGTAGGGGTGCTTGCAAGGAGCAAAAAAGGAAAAAGGGACTCAGCCATCCGAAATGGAAAAACGTGAAAAGTGCTGCCACAAAAATAAGTTTCGGTTTTTTGGTTTAGGGCACTGGGACAAAGGCAAACAAAGCACAACAGAGCGCAACACAGTGAGGAATGTGCGGAAAATGGAACACGGGATGGTTCAGAGATAATTCCCCTAACACAGAGAATGAGACAGAGAGAGAGAATGGGAGAGTGGAAAAGCAAAGAATTTCCCACTGAACTTGCACTTGTGGATCGTAAGTGGCTTTGTGGCAACAAGCGTTGATGGGAAAGTGCTATATCGCATTAAATATAAAAGTATTAAGATTTTATTATTAAAATTAAAGCCTGATAGACAAGGTTTCTTAGTACAGTCTTGTAAATTAGTACAAAGATTATACGTTTATTAAAATTTTATTATAGAAAAGATATTTGAAATATGTTTTAGAATACAACAATCAAAAAGAGAAGACTATTTGAAGTATAACAAATAATTAAGACACTAAAAGTTCGTTTCTTTAAGCTTTTAGTTTAATTATATATACCATTATGATTAATTCGAATATGAACTTGTTTGTAAGTTAATGAATGTAAACAAGTTTAAAAATAAGGTTTAAATTAATTTCTTTTAGAAGTGTCATATATATTATTAATTTTAGCCTGAAGGACTGAAGTCTCTCTGGCTTAAATTTTAATACAAAATTGTATTTGTTGTTACAATAAAATAATTATTATGAAACTATTATTAATTATTGTTTAAACAATTGTTTATAATAGTTTTTTGTAAGTACATATTGATTTATTTAATAATTGTCTACATTCGCTACTGATAATTTTCATGTTTCTTATTATTTTTTATATTCTTTAGAAATGAACACATTAATAATAATTATTTTAAAATTGGATTAAAGAAACTCTTTATGTGGTTTATTATTTTTCCTACATTCACAGCTATTTAAACATATTTAATCTGTTGACAATACAACACTTTCGAAAGAAAAACGTAAACAAAGCCATCGAACGCACGCATCAGACACTCAAGATGAGCATTCTCATTCGAAACATATAAAACAGCATCCACAACTTGAATAGACTTCGCGAGAGAGTGGGTCGGAAAAGCGCTGAGAGAATTTCCCATAGCGAAAAACGACTAGCAACGAAGGCGGCACACGAACCGCCGCCGAACGACTTGTGGATGGCAAATTTTGGTAGCAAGCTGGTGGCCAGCAGCAAGCAGCAGCGATGACAGGCGCCAGCGGACGACGTTCAGTTAGGATGTGCAGTTCCAGCGGTGCGAACGTGTCCCGGGCGCGCCAATTGGCCAAGTAGCCAAATAGCCAACTAGAAATCCAGCCGAATATGCCAACGCCTGACTGAGGGCCGCGGGTCGCGCGTTTTTTGTGTAAATAAACAGAGGAAATCGTAACGAAATCAGCAAACCAAAATCAAAAGCAAAACTCAAGCGGAACAGCAAACAGCAGCCGGAGCTGAGCGGAGCATCCATCACCAAGCATCACCGCATCGTCCATCAGAGATCGGCGGAATTTATTTTTCGGTTTCAGTGAGAAAATAAACAGAAAGCAAGGAAAAGAAAACACGCACGCACAGTAGTTACCAGAATATGCCGTAACGCATACGCCATGTGAGCCGGAGGATCGATGGGATCGAGCGTGTGTTCCGGCCAGGCCATGATAGCAACCCCCTCCTGTACATAGCTTCTCTCTGTCATGTGTCCGTATCCGCCGCTGTACATACTGTAGACTCTAATTGATTAAACCACAATAGCGAAAATACAAAAGAGGCAACAAGAGAAACACAAAACAAACAAACCAAAAACCGACATAAAAAATAAATAAATAACTACATATATAGCACGGAACGCGCGCGCGATTTTGCCGCACGCACACACAAGTTTCGGTGGAAAACGGGTATAAATAATCGAAATAATATTCGAACGATATGCTGTATATGCTATAGGAATTAGGTAAATTATTAGGATATAATTGGGCTCTGGAATTTCGCGCGAAATCAGAATTAATTATAAATAAACGGGCAGCCGCATCATGGGACCAATCAGACTCTAGATCCGCAGAGTTCAGTCACAGCACCAAGCACCATCGCCACCATCACCATGGACTACAGCCGGCTGAATGCGAACATCAACACGGGAAACATCAGCACCGATGAGTTCCTGGCGGTCTTCACCACCGGCCGACCGGCAGCGGAGAACGCCACCCTCAATCCGCCCCTCCTGGCCGTCGACGGCCAGCTGAGCCTGCCAGCTGGCTCCGGATCGGGTTCCGGGCTGGGACTAGGCTCCGGTTACATCAACGTGAACGACACGATATACCTGCTGAACGGTAGCTTCTACAACAGCAGCCTCCAGCTGGCCAGTGGCTACTACAACCAGACCTCCGGAGCGGGGGCGACGTCCGGCAACCTGACCAATCCGAATCTCACAGAGGTCCACTGGGACGGACGCTATCCCAGCGGCTACACGCTCACGCACATTGTGATCGCCTCCATTATCGTGACCATCCTGATGATCATCATTGTGGTGGGCAACATGCTGGTGATCATAGCCATTGCGACGGAAAAGTCGCTCAAGAACATCCAGAACTGGTTCATAGCCTCGCTGGCGGTGGCAGACTTCTTCCTGGGCCTCATCATCATGCCCTTCTCGCTGGCCAACGAGCTGATGGGCTACTGGATCTTCGGCAGCTGGTGGTGCGACATTCATTCGGCGATGGACGTGCTCCTCTGCACCGCCTCGATCATGAACCTGTGCCTCATCTCGCTCGATCGCTACTGGAGCATCACCAAGGCGGTGGACTATCTCAAATCGCGGACGCCGGCGCGGGCCGCCGTCATGATTACGGCGGTATGGATAATGTCCGCCGTTATCTGCATTCCCCCGCTGCTGGGATGGAAGGTGAAGAGGCCGGAGGGACAGCTGCCCAAGTGTCAGGTGAGTGAGCTCCGCAACAAATAGCTTGTTGCACACATTAACAAGCGAAATTGACGACAATTGAGGGCAATTGACAACAATCGAACAATGGATCACAAAGGGGTGTCTGGATTTGATATTTAAGATTCAAAGTGCTGGGGAATTAGCTTGATTCCACTTGAGATAATTTTTAATAGGGATTTTCTTTTATACACTTATTGTATACAATTAACATAAACCAGAATACAATTTTGTTTAAAGAAAGATACACTCTTCTTTTGGTAAGAATTGAAAGTAAAATTATAACACAATACATCAATTTAAATTGATTGCACATTTAAAAGAAAATTTATATTGCAGCAGTATTGTTTAGAAATCAAATGTTTAATTATTGTTTACATTAAGAAAATTGTTATAGTAAAATTATTAAAACATATTAAAACATATCGCATTGAATATATAAATGTTTACATATCTAAAAATTTATTCAGGTCCTTTGTAGTATTTTGGAATCATTTCAATATAAACAAGACGCAAGCAGAAAAGCAAAATATTATTTAACCAATGCCACCTTTAAAGAAAAAGCCTGAACGGCACGTTTCATGTATCTTTCCCCAAAGTTATCTGTGTTTAAACAAATTTCATACATAAATTACCAACGATCTCTCGTTATTTTTCCGTTTTATCTAGGTAATTTTGCTATTCTTGGCCACATTTCTGCCTAATTTAGCCACGTTTTTTTCGTTGTATTATTTAGCAGGGCAATAAATGCCATCGCTGCTGAACACTCTCATATTTGCAATCAATAAAGCGTCGAATAGCTAAAATGTTGCCAAGCACTGCGATAACAACATGCAAAGCGCAAAATTGCGGCCTCTTTGTATGCAAATTTGCAAGTTGCCGGCACAATTGTCAGATCGTTGGATGGTTTTCCTTCCGCCCGAACCCGAGCCACCCCACTCCGCGACTCTTGGGTCACGCAGAGAATAAACGCAGAAAATATTTATGCATATGAGTGGCGGGATACATTCCGAGTGTGTCTAATTCAGCAGGCTCAAGTCGGAGGCTCCAAGCCAGCCCCAAAAAGTAGGCTATTATCCATAGAAATATGCGCATTATCATGCGGGTCCTGCCAGTGGCTGAGTTTGAATTTGAATTTCAGTACAGTGAACGGGGAGTTGGGGGAAAAGGCGTAACAGACTAGCTGGGAAATTCACAAGAGAAATTCCTACATCAGTGGCTGCCCCAAACTGGCGCACTCTGCTGCTCCGCTCTGCCTGCCTGCAGCCCTTTTCGGTGAAAATTCTTAAAATTTTGCCTCAAATTGAAAACGTCCTTCAAAAGAAGAATCGATGCAGTCACTCCAACAGCCAACGACGACGAGTGAACCATTCAATCACAGTGACTGACTTCCCCCCACAGACAGCCCCCGAAGGAATTTGAGCTTAAAGTTCCTCCTCCACCGGAATTCAAACCGTTTAAAAATTGTTTAAAAAACCAAACAGCTGAGAGGAGTGTATGAAAATGTTGTTCTGCTTCTGCTGCCGCTCATTGGTCAGTGGTGGGTTAAACCACAATATTATTTATTGCAATCATGATAAATGCGTGATGGTAGCAAAATGGAAAATGCAAATAGCCCCGGGCATTCCCCTCCATATCGTTCGTATCTGTATCTCGCCTGTCTCCAGAATTTTTGATTAATTTTTTTGTACTTCTCCCTGCCCACTTCTTTCCCCCCGTACAGACAGACATCGGGCAAGTGTATAAAAAAAGGAAGATGGAAAAAATAGCACAATATAGCAGAATAATATAATAAAGTGGAGCAAGGAGGACGCCAGACGAAGGACAGAGCCAAATAAAGTATCTTAATATAGCAGAATGCTTACGTAAAGTTTGCCATTCAAATTAACCTTGAGACAATAAAAGCCAGGAGCCACGCCAGAGCAGCGTTTTTTTCCCTTTATTTACGATGGCCAGCGTCCAGCTTGGCTGGCACATTAATCAAGCCTAAGTGGCCCGGATAAAGTTCCCCCGCAGGCAAACATGTTTTTAGCGAACCTTAAGCCGTCTAAACCAAACACAAAATGACAATTTATAATAAGGCTAGAGATGGGCCCACGAAAGGCATCGATTACCAAGGATTCCCTTACTCATCTCTGCTTTCTGCCGGCACTCCAATTAGTTCAGCGGCATTTTGGCCAACCGCCGCCACCAATCAGGCAGTCCAACAGCCAGAGACATGAGACACGGGTTCAGGTTCAGCTCTGCCCAATCGTTAAACATGTCTCCCGGCCAACTTTTTCGGAAAGGAAATGCCTGTCGGCCATGGCCTTGTACGAGGCCGCCCATGTAAAACCTCCAATTTTCAGCCCCAATACGGGCGGCGAGTGGCATGGCCTGGTGAACATTTTAATTATGACACCATGTTGACATGTACAAAATTGTTGTTCGTCGCCACCACTGCCGTCGACATTGTCGTCGTCGTCGTCGTCGCCATCGTCGCACATTGAACCGCAATACAAGCCGCAGGGGAGGAGGCAAAAAATTGGTGGCAGCCATGGAGGCGGGTGCAGGGGCAGAGACGCTGATTTGACACTTGCCTGCTCGATTTAATTAATAAAAGAACATTTTAGAGCGCGATGACACTGATTTCAGGCCACTCGGGTTTGCCTAGCTAACTATTTTTGGGTCTTTAATGTTTTTCTAAACGAGGGAACTGCAGATAGGAAAAGTTTAAAATTGTTTTTTGATTTAAGAATTAAAAACATTATAAATAAAATGAAATTTAATTTGAGTTGATATAAATAGACAGTTCTTGTTGGCTGTTTTCTTTTCTCTTAAACATGGAAAATGCAGAGAAGGGACCTTTTAAAATTTTAAATTTATTAAATTTATAAAAAAATAATAATAAAACAATTTTAAACAGATTTATGGAATGTTTTTAGCTATATTAAAAAAGACATTAACATAATGCAGACATGATGAAAATTACAAATTAAAATAAGCTTGTTTCTCAATAGTTTCATTTACCATTTCCCTGTTATAAACTTTTGAAAAGTGAAAACAAAGTATCAAAGCTAAAGCCTGTGTTATATCACAGAGCTAATATAGTATCGAAAAATGTAAGCTCAACATACTTTAGCAAAACTCAAGAAGACCTCTCTGGTTACTTAATAAAAGAACAAAGACCAAAACCATTCTCCCAGTGCCTTTGCAAATATTTTGACTGGCGCATTTAATTGACATCAGCTGGCGGCGTTGGCGTTGGCGTTGGCGGCGGTGAAAGTTTTCCCGCTCTGATTAATGCCGAACCTAATGAGGTGTATCCTGATACGAGAATATGTTCCTGTGTGCGTGCTCGTGGGTGCTTGTTATTTTTGGAGGCATAATATGACCTGCTGTGCGGCTCGAAATCAGCTGGCATTGTTCGACGTACGTCTTAATGGGTGCAATTTCGCTCGACAAGTGCCTCAATCTGGGGCCAACAAACAAATCTACAAATATCCCATACAAAAGGGCGCCTATTGAATGGAGTGGCCAGTGGGTTGGGGACGACTAAGAAGAAATTCTAATTCCACGGAACTACATTATTCAAGGCGATATCCCTCTCTCTCTCTTGTTGGCCGGGCAAACTCAAGCTGCTGGCCATTGTGTCCGGGCTGGCTTGAGGGTCCTTTGAGGACGTGCGGCGGTGGCACAATGGACCTTATTATAATCCGTAAAGGGGCAAACACTTTATTGAAATATTAATCGAATATTATATACCATTTTACGGAACACGCACACAAAAGCCAGCCATCACAATGGCGAGCAACAAATGGCCGGACCAGGATGAAATTTATAGGACTCAATCATGAAAGGAATTTTCCTTGGGTGCTGCAAGCAAATTTTTCAGCCGAAAATCAAAGTAGTTAAGACAAAAAGGGTTGAAGATGGTTGGGCGAGGGCTTAAATTACGGGCCCACAGTGCGTATGTGTAATGTGTAATGCGATGATATGCCGCAGCACAATAACGACTTAAGTCATTGCCTAAGTAGCTCATTAGCGTCAGTTTTTGGCCGGCACTTTTAAGGAAATTAAGAGAAAACTGTTGAGAGGAAAGGCAGTGTGACATCATGCACATGGGAAAACTTTCGGGGTTGGGCCTGATTTAAACATAGTTCTAATGAGGCCAATTGAAGAATATAGATATACCATGAAAAATACAAACCAAGGGTTTATTTTATAATTTATAATTTTATATAAATTTAACAATAGGCTAATTGAACAATTTTAAATCCAAGAACCTGGTTATAATAAATTATTCCAGAAAAAACCACAAATAAATAATGAAACAGAGGTTGGCTGAGCCCCTTCAAATATCAAAATGCTGGCCGTTTCGATTGCCTTTTCCTTGCAGCTAAAATGTATATATTATACAGTATTTTATACTTATTTTTCTTATGTGTATAATGCTTTCTCTTCAACCTCAATGTCGTGGCCGGCGGCAGTCTAGATGCAAGGCTTTAAGTTGACATTGAGCCCAGGACGAGAGCGGGTCCAGAGTCCTCCGTCCACCGTCCGCCCGCCAGCATTCTCGGGGCTCATTCCAAAGTCCACAGTCCACAGTCGAAAGTCCAAAGTGTGTGCGTGAGCCTGGGCACTTTTGATATTTTCTCATTATTTCGTACATGTGCATGTTGGGGCTGCTGCCGCTGTACGTGTGTGCGGCTG
Organism: Drosophila nikananu; assembly: GCA_008042635.1. Classification (NCBI taxonomy): domain Eukaryota; kingdom Metazoa; phylum Arthropoda; class Insecta; order Diptera; family Drosophilidae; genus Drosophila; species Drosophila nikananu. The sequence continues at coordinate 8,021 of VNJV01010051.1, forward strand.
TAATTCTCGTTAGGTCTTTGTTACATTTCATACACTTGACTTGCCCAGCTGAAGACTTGTTGTTGTTTCTTTACTTACATTTGCCATCCTAGATGCGCATGTTTATGCGAGAGTGGAGGTCCTGTGTGTGCCTTGGCCGTGTCTGTGTGTGAGCGTAGTAGCCCTTTACGTTAGCTAAAGTATTTTACATTCTTTTTTTTCGGCAACATTTTCATGCAAAAGAAGGCAAAGAAATGCCAGGAGTCCGCAACGAAAAAAGGTTCAACAGCAATGGGCTAATGGGCTTAGTCCTTGAGATACTTTCTTCAGGGTTCGGGGATATGTCTGCTTGTGTAGCCCTGCACTTATAAAAAATTTCTGGACTTATCCTATATTTAATACAATTAAACTTGCAATAGTATATAGAAATTAACCCACATACTCGGTTATTTATTTATTAATAAAAGCATTATGGAAACACTTTAAAATGTTAAATTTTAAATGATAAATCCCTTGCTTTTTCGCTCTCTGCACTTTGTAGGTTAGTGGGTTCACTATGTGCCTTCGACCGCGTTTCCACATCGTTGGCAAAGTTCACTTTTCTCAGCCATTACGGTTTCTGATGGCTTTTAAGATCATAATCAGTGGCATTTATTTTCAAGCAGCCACCAAGGAGCTGCTTGGGGGGCGACGGGAGACAGCAACATTTACGCATTGAACTGCGTTATTACATCCTTGATTTGTTTATAACAGGAAATTATTAAAGAAAATATACATATATATATTCTTAGCGTTGGCAACGGCCCGAAATCAGCAAAAAATCAAATAACAAGCATACGCCCCGTTTACATTGCTCGGCTTTTTCGGCAGCTCAAATCGTTTGCTAATTTCCGCTCGCCGCGCTCTCATCGCCGCTGACATTACGGCCAGATAGAGGATGTTGTTGGCGAGCGTCAAACAACTGGCGGCAATGGGCGAAAAAAGAAATATAAAAGGGAAACGTAACGAAACGAAACGAAACACTGACGACGGCACCGAAAGGCATGCCTTTGAACGAATGCCCACCACAAGGCATATGCCTTGTGCCTTGGCGTTTTATGCGTGGCATAGGCAAATATTGACATTTTAGCTTATGGCGCACGCACCACTAACCGGCGCCCGGCCACCATTTTTTCTCATCTCATTCCCACGGCTTCCAGTTACCAGCACCCTCGGCTCCCCTCCGGCTCTGCACCATCGCTGGTTAAATTAAATTACAGAGCAATTCTTTCCGGCTGCTTTGGGCTGTGCTCCGTGTACGTACGAGTATGTGCCTGTCGTTATTGTGAGTGCTGCACGTATACCATTTGTGGTCTCCTTACCCATACACACACGTCAAAACATATTTATTTCAATTGGACAATCACTGGCGTATATTAATATATAATATCCCTTATTTAAATTGAAAAAGGGGAGCTTTAAAATTGATTTTCTTGAATATTACAAATTTTAAATGGTTTCCTGTGACAAGTTCACTTGCTGATGCCATTCAAATCTCTGTAAGATTTTTCTTTCCAGTACTCGTTGCGATTATTTGAATTCAGAAAGGACGAAATTCTATTCAACAATCTTACAAGTTAAACCTTTAAATTCTCTGAGCTTCTTCTCCCTGTGTAGAACCCATTTCCCTTCCCCAAGCTCAACAACTGCCATATGCAGTGGCATTTGTCATGCTCCGGCAGAAACTTAAAGTCGGCACAAGTTGAACTTCATTTGGAGCCGGATACACAGGACCCCCATTCCGCCATCCCATCCAATTCCATCTCCTCCAGAGACTTATCCCCTTATCGTGGCTGTCGCGTATTTCGCCAATGGCTTCTTTTTATACTCTGCCTCCTTCCTCCCTTCGGGTTTTTTGTGTGGGGAACTCGAACTTTTCGTGCTGCTGCTGCTCGCTCTGTCGGTTTGATTAAAATAAAGCCAAGTTTCTAAGCCCGGATTAGTGTCCGAATTATTATTATTTTTTCATTCTTCTCTCTGTTATTTTTTGGGGAGGACGACAACCACAACGACAACGAATGCGTTCTCAGTCAATTTATTGGGCTTCGTGGCTTTATTTATTTACTTTGCTTCATAGACTCCGCGTTCTCCTTAAAGTTGTTTATACAATTTGCATTGCATACTCGGGGAGGCTGTCTGAAAAGTTTTTTATTGCATTCCATGAAATTGCAGGGGCGGGAAAATGTAGAAAAGACTCTCAGAGTTGTCTTCTTATCGCATCCAGAGCCTGGCCCCCAAAAGTTTGCCTCAAATACGAGGTACACACACAGAGCACACTGCAACTCCTGGTAAGACAGCTGATGTCATCTCGCATGAAATATAATTCCTTTGGCAAAGTTTAATATCATTATTTTTATTTCTGGCTGGCAGCTTGTGCGAAAAGCGCTTGAGAAATTCGCACGCGTATTAACTTTCACTTGCCAGGCAACATAAACATGCTTTAAGCAATGGCAACAATGCCAACTGAAGCAGATTTGGTATTTATGAGCTTCCCACAAGAATCTGGCTGCCTGGCTGCCTAAGTAAATTATACTCGAAGAAAACCAGCCGGAAAAGCCGGAGAGCTGGGCCGCAAAAACAGATGGAGATGAAAGTAAAACTCTTTTACAATTGACTTGCCTTCCGCTGATGCTAATTGAATTAAAATCCATTGGAAAGTTGTTGTCTGCCGCCGGCAATAAACGGAAACTGGCAAACTCAGGCTGATGACAAGCAAAGGGTCAAAGTTAAATTTATTGCCATGCGACTGGCCAGCATTCTGTCAAAGTTCAGGCCACGCGGACTCTGTTGCGGGGAACTCTTTTCGCAATCGTAAAGTCAAATGGCGCCTAATTGGCAAAACAAGCGGAAAATCGCAAATTAAAAGAGAGTCCGACTTCGAGTCCAGGCTGGAAATAATTTTATCTTGGCCCTCTGCAGCCTTTGCCTCCAAAGAATACAAATAAAACAAATTGCGCATACGCCCCGCAGCCGCTTTAGTTCTGCCCTGTGATTTTCGCTGCCACAGCTCGGGCTTTATTAAAGGAAACCAAATAAAACCAAATGAAATGAAATATTTCTCGGGGTCGGGTTTCGGCTCGGTCTCTATTCAATGTGAATTTTGTTTTTGGCCAGCAGAAGCCAGCAGCAGGTCCCATCATCGTGATAATTAAAGGGCCAGCCGCTGCTGGCAGTCAATTTTACACGCATGACCCAACCGAAATCGCCAATCGTTCGATACGATCATATTTCTTAAACGCAAAATTCCCACAAAAAATCGCTTGACATTTATGACAACATTTGCACACATGAACACCATAAATTAACTTCACGCAAAAACTTTCCGCCATCGCAGCGACTCGACTCCAGCGCTCCGCTGTCATAACAATGTCAAAACTTAAATATTGACAGTGCCATTGACATCGGCATCGGCATCGTCATCGACATTGCCGTGCACTGCTCAGTTTAGCCGCGCTCAGCTTTTATGGCCACGCATAATTTTTCCATATTTTCAGCTGTGCCAAAAAGAGTCAGAGATTGCCGCTGTCGCCGAGAAAATAAAGAAAACAAAAAAAACCCTTTCACACGCCATGGGCTCGGCTCGACTCGATTTTGGCTTTGATTTCGGGCTCAGCTCGGGCTTTGGCCCTAGCTTTCTGGCTTTTATGTGCAAATTGCGCGCAGTAAATAAAAATAAATGAGTATGAAAATTTTTTACTCCTATCAGCAGTATTTTTTTATTTGCTCGCCGAGTTCAAGACACACACATGCCGTGTGTGTTCCACGTGCTCCCCCCACCCATAACCCATATTCCCGGGCCATACCCAGACCTCCCTCGGCTCTGGCACCTCCTCCATAATAATCGTAATGAATGGCTTATCACGCCAGCTGGCGTTGTCACCATCGCCAGTGATGGCATTGCCATCGTCTGGCGCCATTGTTGGTTCGATATACCCGGCTGGTGGGTGGGTTTTGGTACACAAGAAAAACGAATTTAAAACTGGTATTTATGCAATTGATGAATATTTATTCTAGGTTTTAATAAATAAATATATTTAGTAACAAACCAAAAGCCATAACATAGAAGCCATAGACACGTTGTCAGAAAACTTAGTATCCATTTTGATTAAAGTACTTTCTCTCCTTAAGTACCCCGTTCTCCCACTTTTAATTCCAGTAATTTTAAAATACCCTAATTTCTCACCGTGCCCTTGGCCGGCATGTGTGGCCTGAAAATGCGGGAAATGGTTAATAAACGAAAGAGTTATGCAGTTTGGCAGACGAAGAAAAGGCTGGAATCCCGACGAAAACTCCAACGCACGATCCGACAATAAAATTAAATTTAGCAATTCAATTTAATGCGTTATTTGTCGTAAATTTATACCGTGCCGGGCATATTGATTTACTTCAACTTAAGTGAAAGAAAAAGCAACCGTCGAAAACTCGAAAATTGGAAAACTGGAAAGGCGAGATAATTGCCAGTTGAGTCAGCGGCACACATGGGACCCACCAGCATGGCATATGAAGATTTATGGCCGCACCGAAATCAAACACCAATTTCGCCATTCATTAAACTCAACTTTTTAGTGGTCGGCGCTTTAAGGTTGCTGCCAGGCCTGGCTAAAGGCATTATCAGCATTAGCCAGGAGCTGTATGGCGAGCGGGAATCTGGTATCTGGGGGGTCCTTGGCACTTTGTCGCATAAACATAAACACTTACAAATTCAGCGGGAAAAACGAGTGCTGCAACGAAAGTAAAAACAAAGGAAAAAGCACACCAGCAACGAGAACAACAACAACAACACCGGCAGCATTGTGGCCAAAAATGGTGCAAAATTATTTCTTGTGTTGTTTTTCTTTTCACTCGCAGGCGGCATAATCCATTTTGAATAAAATTCCGAATGAACAGACACGGTAAAGGAGCCGAGCAGCCCGAGAGGATGAAGAAAACACTAAGAAAAATAGCAAACAAAAACAAAAATTAAGGGGTTTGAAATTGGAAAATATGATATGTTATATGGAATATTTAATCTTCAAAAGTAATTTATTTGTACTTTTGCTGAGTGGATATTTATTAGAGCCACTAAAATCAGACAATTGCTAATTATAAGCATGTTATATACAAGCTGGGAATAGTTTTGAAGATAAGCCGAAAATATTTATATTTAGCGGACTTGGAAATTGAAAGGCATTATGCAGAAAATAATTAAAAATATAAAATTATAGGGAAGTTGAAATACCATTCTTTATGCAGAATAGAAAAAACTTCGTAATAAACAACTGTGGAATTTTAAACAGGCATAATTGTAAATTTCCCTTTTTTACGAATTAAAAAAATTATGATTATTTATAAAGAAAATAAAACTGATCAAACAAATATGAATAGAATACTATTTCGAACCCTCTCTTATTAATAATGTAATTCCAATCACACTTTCTCTGAGTGCATGTGAACCACGAGGCAGTTGAAATCCGGCCGCATCCTTTGTCCTGGCGGTCGGTGCTTGCCTTTTTTCGCCGTTTGTCGAAGACGATGCCAACACACTTAAAACATGAGCACGAAAAACATTTACATAAAATCGTCTTAAAGTATTTGCGCGCCTCATCGTCTGCGTTGAGGGGAGAAAGTGGAGCCTAAGAGAAGGGACTCCGACGGATGCGCCCGTAGGCCAAATAAATTACACAAAATGTCGTCGGGCCCCATTTCTGTGGGCCATTTTGTGCCATTAAATACGGTGAAGTGGGGCGGACAGGAGAAAGGCGGTGGGGAAGGCAGGCGGCGACCCGGATAGGGAAGGCGCACAAAAAGAAATTATAGAAATTGCATTTATTCGGCAAAAGCATGAATAAGTTTTTAATTTGCATGGAGCTCGGGACCGCCCCCTCACTGCTAATTCAGTGTACCATAATCCCGCACTAAATGCGAACATAATTACCCCAAGCGGCGAGATAAACTTTCGTTTGTGCGAATTGAATTAAATTTGCCAACTGAAATTGCATTGGGTAAATGAATTTGTAGTTTAATTTGCTGCCTTTGCTGCGCGGGGAACTTTCAAATCAACTTTTTCACTCACCGCACATGTCGTTGGGGAGTCGCTTGGCCACCAGAGAAATCAAAAAAGTTCAAAATTAAATGAGACAGAAGAGTGCAGGCAGCGAGGGGGAGCACAGAGGGGCCCACAAGGCCAAAAGGAGGTGGCAGGACCTTGTTACAACACTCACACACACAGAGCCCCAGCCCCCTTTGGCCCTGAGTATCATTGACTCAATGGGGCCGGGATTCAATTTAGCATATATGAGTTTAATTTCGACATTCATAAATCCAAACCAAAGCCCCGGATGATTCATGTAGTCTGTGTATCTCCAGCACCAGTGCTGGTGCTGCCCTCCGCCTCGCTCCTGGCCCCGCCTAATTATGCAAAAGTTTTTCCGTTTCCATTCCGTACGTTTTTATTGCCGGGGCTACTCCCTTGGGTCAATTTTAATTACGCTCATTTGGAGCCTTTTAATGTAAATGAAAAAAACAAAGAAGCTGAAAAGAATAAAAGCCAAAATACGTAACCGAAGAGAAGCAAGGCGAAATGGAATTGAGGAAATTTTAAATTAAAAACAACAAGCCGTAAAGCAGGGCGTGTAAATTTTGACAGCGGCAACGAAGTGAAAATTGCTGGAGCATAATTGAGACAGAGGCGAGAAGCGGGCAGCAAACCCGCATCAACCAGGCAACCAGCCAGCAGTCCGCACTTGGCTGTCGTTTTCCTTTTCGTTTTCCGACTTTTGTGCATAATTAAAAATATGCGCATTGACATTTGAGGACAGGCCATGTTATAAATATTAATTTCCTTCCTTTTTTCGCTTCCTTAAAATTCCATTGGCATGCTCCTCGGGCTCTCGGGCGCTGTGCATGCTGGTTAAGCCCTTTGACTTTGCTTACCTCAACCGAAATCCATCTAATTTTGCATGCCAAAGGAGCAAGTTCCCGCTGGCACACGCACACACACACAAGTCCCGAGTTTGATCCTGGCCCTGTCCTGAGTGTGTAATCGTCAATCATCATAATTCCGGGCACTTTGCCGCCCACATTGCGCATACGCCCCCCAACCTCGATGGCTCATTTTTACAAATGAAGCGCATTTTACAGTTCACTTTAATGTCGGCCATAAAACGAAGAGCCAAGCCATATCCTTTGTCTTTCATTAACACGCTGCCGCCGCCGCAGCTGCGATGAAGACGAATGACATTGTAAAGAGGAATATGGCGGCTGAAAAGGAGTGGCAGCCAGACGGAAAAGACGAAGAAGAAGCTGGGCTTAGCCAGGCCAACCGCCGCCTTGCATTCATTTGCCGGCGCCAAGGTTTTATTGAGTTATTCTTACCACTGTTGGCAATAAGCCCGAACTGAAGACCCTCAGCGCAACCGCCGCCGCCCAAAGGGAAACCCCGGAAATGGCGAGGCTTTGATGATTTCCCCTTTGCCCAGTGAAGCCTAAAACTGCATTTGGAAACCGCCTGATTTTGGGTTAAAATAACCACAAAAAAAAAAAAAAAAAGAACAGTACAAAAAGAACGAACTGAGTCTTTCCATGTGAAGACCGCGATAAATTCCACATCCTTTCTCCACTCGAAGCCTGCCTGTGTCACATTCCCTTTCTGTTCTGTTCCACTCTGCTGCTGGCATTTTTATTTCATTTGGCTTTATGAAATTAGTAAATGCCAGGCTCCCAGGAATTCCATGCCATCAAGATGGGTCACAAAATAAAATAGAATAAGCCTAAGGATGGGCGAAGACAAAGGCAGAGGTCGCCATCGTTGTTGAGGGAATAAACGTTAAAATATGATTTGATATTATGGCCAGGACAGCAGCCATGTAGCTTTGCCATTCGTTATCCTTGTTATGAATTCGAGAGTGCCATGATACCACAAGGCACGCACCCGAGATGGAGTGCCTCGCATCAATGGCATTTTGATTGCGAATATTAAGACATTCGACAGTTGGTGTTGAGTTAGGGGTATTAAATCTGAATACTCAGATTCAGGGCAACAAGTGGGGATATCTTTGGGTTGTTTCAGTAATATTCTGTGGGTGTTTTAGGGAATTAACATAAAGAAGCCTTGTAAAACTCATTGATGATACAACTTTGTGGCATAATTATGAATTTGAAATCTTCTTTGAATGAAAATAGGTCTATAAAATATTTTTAAATGAATTTTTCTTAAGAAATCTTTATTGAAAATGTATAACTAAGGCCTTAAAACTATACTAAAATCAATATGTAACCTAAACTAAGTAAGAGATCTTATAAACCCCTAAATAGTTCATGTTTCAGTCTTTCTCAAAAGACACACCCAAGAAGATTGCTTCAAAAAGTCAGGAAAACAGGCATTTATAGCCAAACCTCGTCTGCTGACAGGAGCAGGATTCCCCCGGAAGTCCTTACCCGATTCCCCCAACTTGCTGCTGTGATTCTGACCGCATTGCCGCCGCCGCCGTATGTTCTGCGCCAGTCGCAGTGTCCGATCATAAACTTCCCGCACCCACACATTCGCCCTGCGAACACATAGGCAAATAAATAAGAAGGAGCCAAGTCAACGAGGCCCAACCCAAGCTGAAACCCAACCCAATCCCATTTGCAGCACCTTCAACCTATGCCCTGCACTTGTCTTCGCAGGCACAAGGATCCGCTCACAGCGCACACATATCATTTGTCTGTCTGCCGAGTGTCCTTGTGTGTTTTTTTCTGTGTGTGTTTGTGTGTCGTTGTAGTTGTTGATTGTAGTTTGTTGCCGCCTACGTTGTCGTGTTTGTGGTTACACTTTGCGTGCTGTGTGTGTGTGTGTGCACATTGCTTCTCTTTTCAACGCAACCAGAAACCAACACGGCGTATACGTGTTTTTTTCGTAGCCTTCCCTTTGCATGGGGTCTTCGTCTGTGTGCGTGTGCGTGCGGATAACTGCGCATATGTGTCCGTTGGCCTATTGTGCTAATAGGCAACACTATCGTATTTTAACAGCTTTTATTTACATGTGTGCGCACAGTTACGAAGGAAGAGCAGAATAACTTTTACTTGTTCTTGCCGTGCAGGTGGATGCACTTGAATAAAATCATTGTTATTGGAGGGATACAAACAGAGCTGTCTTATAAAAGTGTAGAGATTAGTTTTAAGGCAAGACATATATATTTCAGATCAGTTTAAAAAGTAATTTACAGAAGTAATTGCAGCTGCAACTGCAAATTTGCCTTAAAGCTGCCAATTTTAGCCACAAAAAAATGAAAGGGGTTACATCGTCAAAATTATCAAAAATTTGACAAAACTTTGAAATCGAGTTTTGAATGCAGAAGAGTTCGCCTATAAAAACTAGGAAGAAAAAACCAAACCAGACTGAAATCGGTTGAGTTTTAGTCAAGTTATGATGAAAAAACCCTTTAAGGTGTTACCGATTTGTAGGCCAACAATTTACCCATTTTTTTAAGAAAAGAAAAATTGTCAAAAAATTACCCAAAATTAAAAATCGAGTTTTGAATGCAGAAACGTTCTTCTATAAAAACTAGGAAGAAAAAACCAAACCAGACTGAAATCGGTTGGGTTTAAGCCAAGTTATGATGAAAAAACCCTTTAAGGTGTTACCGATTTGTAGACCAACAATTTACCCATTTTTTTAAGAAAAGAAAAATTGTCAAAAATTTACCCAAAATTAGAAATCGAGTTTTGAATGCAGAAACGTTCTTCTATAAAAACTAGGAAGAAAAAACCAAACCAGACTGAAATCGGTTGGGTTTAAGCCAAGTTATGATGAAAAAACCCTTTAAGGTGTTACCGATTTGTAGACCAACAATTTACCCATTTTTTTAAGAAAAGAAAAATTGTCAAAAATTTACCCAAAATTAGAAATCGAGTTTTGAATGCAGAAACGTTCTTCTATAAAAACTAGGAAGAAAAAACCAAACCAGACTGAAATCGGTTGGGTTTAAGCCAAGTTATGATCAAAAAACCTTTAAGGTGTTACCGATTTGCAAAAAATTTACCCATTTTTTTTTCATAAAAAGGCAAGGGGTTACATCGTCAAAATTGTCAAAAAGTGGACAAAAATTAGATATCGAGTTTTGAATGCAGAAATGTTCTCCCATAAAAACTAAGAAGAAGAAACCAAACCCCACTGAAATCCGTTGAGTTTTGTAAAAATTACGATCAAAAAACCATTTAAGGTGTTACAGATTTTTAGGCAAAAAATTTACCCAAATTTTTTCATGAAAAGGAATTCAAAAATTGGCAAAAAATTCGAAATCGAGTTGTGAATGCAGAAAAGTTCTCCATTAAAAACTAAGAAGAAAAAACCAAACCACACTGAAATCAGTTGAGTTTTGTAAAAATTACGATCAAAAAACCATTTAAGGTGTTACCGATTTTTAGGCAAAAAATTTAATTTAAAAGTTCTCCATTAAAAACTAAGAAGAAAAAACCAAACCAGAGTGAAATCCGTTGAGTTTAAGCCAAGTTATGATCAAAAAACCCTTTAAGGTGTTCGCGATTTTTAGACAAAAAATGGACCCGTGTACAAATAAAAATTTAAGGTATTACCATCATAAACCATCACAGACAGACGGACTGGCAGACGGACAGACGGTTAAATCGACTCGGCTGTTAATTCTGACCACGAATATTTATACTTTATGGGGTCGGAAATGTCTCCTTCACTCCGTTCACTGCAAACTTCTGACTAAAATTATAATACCCTGCAAGGGTATAAACAGGGACCCGTCTGTCAGTCAGTCAGTCACTCCGTGAGTCAGTCAGTCATTCAGTCGCCCACTTATCCACATGTCAGCTATAGAGAGGCGGGACTTCCAGCCGGGTCCGGGCCTCCGTCATGGCGCCCGGCGTCCCGCGTTTCCTCGACTGTGACCTGGTCGGTCCCCAGCATGATTGGCATTTTCAAGCATCAGCCGCCGTCGCCATCCCTTGTGTCCGTCTGGTGTCTGGTGTATACGGACCTTTGTTAACACATTTCCCTCATTCTTCGATACTCAATTTTTGCGCTCTCCCACACACTGATAAAAATGGCGAAATGACAGGTTTTATAATTGGCGATAAAATGCCATTAACAAGAGGACATTGTCCAGAATGCCATACCCATTGGTCACGTGTTTGCCAGCCACCTGCTCAGCGGGTTTTGAGTGGCATGCTACACACACACACACACACACACATGGGAGCCTGAAAGGATATAATGGCAGCCACATCCCATATCCACATCAGCTGCAGCTGCTGCCCTTGGATTTCTTAAAGCGTCATCCTTTAAAGTGATGAGCCATAAATTGCCCTTTTTGGGCTGTTAAGCATGTGAAGTCAATAAAATTTTTAATGGCGCCCAAGCACTCGGCTGTTGTGGCCTTTAATAACTCAGAGTTCGGTAGAAGTTACGCTCACAGTTGATTCAACTAGGAAAGGCAACGCCCAAGTTTCCGGTTGATACTCTCGCTCGCATCGCACCGCCGGAAGTAGCAAGTAACAGAGCTTCCTGCGTTGGGCGCCAGTAAACTGTAATAAACACTAAAAACGTAAAGCGCTGTTGCACAGACTCGGGGCTCAGTGCCATTTGACTGACAAATGTGGCCAAGGAAATGGCAAGGAAATTAAAACAAATATAAAATGCCAGCAACTAGGGAAAGGCCGCAGCATCCACAGAATATCAACAACAACTGCGACCACACTGGGGGAAAATATACTTTTAACTACATACAAACTAGAAATATTTCCATACATAAATGAAACTACTTAAAAAGAACCTTAAATATGTTAGTAGATTTGCTGTCACAGAATGTAAAGCTTTATAGAAATGTACTTAACTAGATAACAATATTTATCCCACCCTATGGCAAATTTTCGTATTTATTCTTTTGAGATATTTAAAATTAATTAAATAAATTTGTTTATCACAAAAAAATATACTCCCATCTTGAGCCGGATTTCCTGATTAGCTCCCTAAGTTTTTGATTAAATTTTCCTCAGTGCTCTAGCTCTGGACAAACTTGCCGGGCAAAATGAAAATAAATATGGGGCTAACTTTTTTGTTGCAGAAACGCTGAGCTGAGGTGAGGAGTGAGGGTGGGTGTGCAGAGCAGAGCTGCTGTTGCGCTAGTCATTTGCCATAAAAGTCAACAACTTTCCCTGGCACAACGCTGATAAAGGCCAGCCCCTGACAGCCGGTTTCCTTTTGGCCGCCCCGCCGCCGCCGCCCATTCATTTCGATTGAATTACGCGTAATCGTTGCGAGTGCTTAAAAATTAAATTAAAATTTTATTTACTCCGGCAACGGGAGATTCGCGGAGGTGGCAGCTCGAGTGGGAAAGTGAGAGATTGGGGGCGGGGACCGAGGGTCGTGCCACCTTAACCTTATCTCTGCCCCACGCACACACGCCGCCACTGAGGAGCCATAATGCAGCGGTGGGGTGATAAGAAATCGATTTGTCACCGGGACGTGAGACTCAATTGGCGCTTAAACAGAAGCACAAGCCGCGAGGGCATAAATCAGCCGTTCGCACACGAGGTGAATAGCTTCCTTCGTTGGGTTTGTCAAAGTTTATTACACACAGCACCTAAATAATAATAAGAATAATACACAAGGAAAGACACATGTGAAAAATAAATATATTTTATTTATTAGCCTGTTTATAAGGCCAACAAAATTTATAGAGAAATATAGAAACGAATATTATACGAAGTAGCTCCAAGGTAATTTAAATGATAGAAAATACTACATCAAACTTTTCTTTAAATTTTCGATGTGTTCTCTTAAGAACTTTATTGATATAAATCTATATCCATTTACTCGAAGTTTAACACCAGTTTTTCCCTGTGCACTCATACGTACGAGTGTACAAGTTGCTTTGTGAATCAAATCCCCAACAAAATACTTGCAGCTTTTGTGGCAAATGTGCTCGGCTCGGTGGAAAAAAAAAATTGAAACAAATTTCAGAGCTGGATGGCATTGTCATAGCCTAACTATGAGCCCCCAGGCTCTAATGATTATTAAGTTGCCGGTGTGTGCGAGTGCTCCTGTGTCTCGCGTTGATTTATCCCCGATTTACAAGTAAATCCTCAAGTGAAATATAATTTCCATGTGTTTATTTTCTTGCCAGAAGAATACGAAAATTTAACTGAATCGATTGAGCGATGACAAGACAGCGGGGAGATTTACTTGATATTCCCCGGTTTACATATTTCGCGAGTAAATCCCCTTTGCCAGACAGCCAAAGCAAAGAAAAGCGCCAGGATGAATGCCGTTTCGTGGCTGCTGCTGCTGCTGCTGCTGTCTTTTCCTCTAGCTTTCGCTGCCCGTCTTTCTTTTATGGCTCCGCGAATTTCCCGCATTTTCCCAGCTCATTCCCCGCTCCCTTATTCCGCGCTTTCGGTCTCTACGGCAATGTTTTCGCCTCAGTTGCACGTCGAATATTTTTAGCGATTGCCTCAGAAGCCGCAGAGTAAACAAGCGCGCTCACATTAACTTTCACTTACTTTGCGAGTGTGCGAGTGTGTGTGCTGGTGTGTGTTCTGGGGTATATAAGGATGCTTTCTTCTACTCTCTCTCACACTCGCAGTCGCTCACAATTTAAACGCTTCATTTCACTTTATTTCGACTGCGATTTCAATTTAAATTCCACGGTTTTTCATTTTCCTTTTAAACATCTTTTACTTTGGCTGGCTGGCTGTGGCTTTTCCAGATTTTCCTTTCCCTCCCTCCACCCTACTACACCTTAACCAGGGCCTCCATTCAAACGCTCATGAAAATGAGAGGATTTTGGTGATTTTAATTTTGGCATTTACCAGCACTTCATTGATTAGCTAAAGTTTCAGGATCAGTTGCTTTGAACTATTTTTAATAAAAAGTGTATCGGAAAATTAGGCGTTTTAAAGAAATGGTGGCCTTGAAGTACAATCATACAGTTTCTGTTTTTTTTGGAATGTTTTAATTAACTTGTGTTTGCCTTTTTCAAGAAGTTTTCCCAACGAAATAATTTGAATTTTCCCTTGCGTGACTCTGTACTTTAAATTTTCCATCAAAAATCCTTTCCGCTTGCAGCGTAAGATGTGTCGCTGCACAGGAAGAAAATTTAAATGATATTTTTAAAGTTTTTACACAACAGTTTTTATACACTTATGTTTTGTCAATAAAAAACAATTAGGAACATGAAAGAAGTCAAGCAAGCACTTCTTTAAAAAGTTATATAATACATAAAATGCAATCTGAATTTCTCTCAGTGCCCGTCTGCCACCCCAAGGAATTGCAGTTCCTGGTTTTTCGGCTGCGGTTGACATGGGGGAGCAACGCCTGTATGGCGCCCAAGCTGGACTGAGCTCTACGCATTAAAATAGATTGCTGTTTACTTTCAATTTAGTTGCCCGCCATCTCAGTCGCCATCTCATCTCAATCCTTTTGCATAGTGCGGTGTCCCTCGGCAAATATTTGCCTTTTATTAAAATCTTCCGTGGCACACTTCGCCGATGAATGTCGCTCGTTGGCCTCCTCATTCGATTGCATACCTGTCACCGCATCGCCGACAATATTAACTGGCATATTTCGCTGGCATGCGCCCGTCAAATAACTAAACCTGTCACGGGAGCCCAGGGCTGGCTATCGGAATTCCCCGAATAGCTGAGCAAAAATGCATAAAAAGTGGCAGAAGCGAAACGCATTGTTTCGCACAGAGATGGGGGAGAGGAAAGGGAGATGTCAGGCGGAAATGACTCCACTTTATTCCCAGCTACTGCCAACTATGCAGCACAAAGTTTTTCCATTTTTGTTGCCTCTCAGTTGGAATTTTTTATTTGGAATTTATTTCATTAGCTTAATGCGCAAAGTGGAATCACTGGGCTTTTGGCAAAGTTGTGCCATAGTTAATGAGCAGCCCAGGGGAGTCCATGTCCATGTCCCACCTCCCATCGTAATCATAGTCATTGCTTTTCGGCAACGGCATCCGTCTCGGGGCGGATGAGTGTCAAGCATTCTGGAGGGCTTGCCCAGGTGGAAAAGTTCACTCCGGTGGTCTTGTCCAACGCACTAACGTTTCACTTGGCCCGGCCTTTGCCCTCAACATAGTCGAGCAATCAAATTCATTACGATGCGGAAATACGCAAAGTTGGCAGAGTGTCAGCGAGGAGGAGCTGTGTGGATGAACTGGCAGCCACTGAGCTGAGGTAATGCACTGAAATATAATGTAGCGATATATAATAGCAAAATTTTAAACAATTTTAATCTTTGAGTTGAAACAAAATGTAAATCAAGAACAGAATGAAAAATTCAAAAACCTGAATAAGATTTTAAAAGTCACAATGAGCTATACCAAATTTAACCCATAAGTAATCACATATAAAAATCACCTTTATGTGATTCATTTAAAAGCTAATTAAGGGCTTTAAGTACCTAATTATTACTGGAATAACTTTAATTAGATTTTGTTCAGTGCAGAGGTTGCCGTTGGCGTTGAGAGGCTATTATTACAGCAAGGCGACAGGACGACAGTGCCGTAAAGAGATGCGGCCAGCATGCGACCATAAATGGCTTTTGGTCTGGTCGGTGGTTGGGGTTTTGCTTGCAAACAATCTGACAGGGACAAGCTGCTCCGGCTCCATCCCCGGCTCTTGCTCCAGGACTTGGTCCTGCTCCTGACACCGTCGTAGTAGTAGTAGCAACAGCAGCCACAACATAGATAAACAAGCTTCTGGTGCTGCTGCTGCTGCTGTTTGCCACTGTCATAACCGCATATATCGCTCATAAACGCCGTCATAAAAGTGACACTGACAAAACACCCAAAACAAATATGTGATAAAGACGGCCGTTGCGATATACAAAATAAACACGAACGAACTACAGCTGTCCTCCCTAAGTAAAAACTTTGGTTACTTTCACGAGCATAAAAGCTAAACTCTCCCCTAATTTGGTGTCTAACATGTTGTTTTATTCGTTTGCCTTGGGCAAGCTCATTTCAAAATTCAATTTCTCCATTTTTTATTGACTCACACACAGGGCAGACGTGCGACACGCAAGACTATCTCGTTGCACGGGTCGTATGCGTAATCTGAGTGAAAGCAACTGGACTGGACGGGGCCTAATTCTGAACGCTTCCGCTAATTAAACGCTGCAACAGCAGGACAGAAAGCAAGGGAAACTGAGCAGATTATTGCATTTGTCCTTCTCCCTCTCTGTTTGTGTCTGTGTGTGTTGATAAACGTTTAGCGTCATTAAAAAGGCAACAACAAGGACAACAGCACAAGGACCAAAACAGGATCCGCATCAATGTTGGCCAACTGCCTGGAGCACACAAGAAAAAACATTGCTACATATGAGTTGCCGTTTATTTGAATGATTTTGCAGTAGAAAACAATAGAGAAAAAAACACTGCATAATAACTAGGTTATTTCGTATCCAGGACCTACTTTTCCTTAGAATTCATTTCAAATGAAAAACTCCCCCTAACTTCCAAGCGCATCTATTCGAATTCGATCCCAATTTTTCGCTGTGCCTTGACAGATGAAGAGATGCGAAAGGGACGAGCTCGAGATGAATGCAAAAAGAGACGCCGCCAGCAGTTCTGGTTCCTTTTTCCACCCGCTTTCCCGGCTCTTCCGACCCCGGTTGCAGCGGATGAAAAGAGTCCAGCTTAGCCTGGAGCAACTTTAGCAGCTGCAAGTTGCCAGTTGCCAGTGCCAGTGCCACACGACGCAGGATGCACGCTTTTTGTTCTTGTTGCTGGCCATTGTTATCACTGCCTCGCCGCTGAAGAGGCAACAACAGAAAAAGAAACTAGGCTACGTCGTCGTCAGGTCCTGTTCAAATTAAACTGAAAATCTTGTCCACCGCCAGACAACGCCGCCCTCCTGTCTGGAAGCACACCACGCCCACTCTTCCCTCACTTGTCAAACATTGTTATGAGCCAAAGTGGCAGCACTTTTTCTAGCACAATTCCCCGTCGACCAGGAGAAACCGGCCAAAAAACCATTGCCAAGCCTTCACTTTAAAATAAAAGGGTCCTTGAATAACTTCAGAAATAGGGTGTTAAATTTGTAACGGGTCAAATGACACATTTATGACATATTTAATCTTATTTTAAGCTTAATAATTAATGGTTAGAAGGTTTATTAAAAAAAAGAAATATATTTATTTAGGAGACTTTAAATAAAAATTTAAATAAAAACTTTGTGCATTTTACGTCTGACCAGAAGACGAAAATAAACTCTTTTTCTATTAAAGCAATCTACTTTATATTTTTAAAGGACTTATAAGCCATAAGAAGACCTAACTGGATTTATTTAATGTCTCACAAACTCGTAGAATTAATTATAAAATTTTCCTGAGTGTTTCATGGCAACTCAGTCCATGCTGCCCTCCCGAATGTTGTAATTAAACTTAAAGAATTGAGCTACGGGCCAAGTTTGGGGGAGTAATTTTGCAAGCTGAAACGAAGTAAGCCGGCATGGGAGACGGGAAATAAAAAATACTGTGGAACAAAAGCCCGAAACAAAGCACCGAGCTGGAGGAGAGATTCGGGCGACTCCCTGGCCAATCGATGGCTCTTTAACTTTTCCCTTCTTGCTCGACTTTGGCACTGATGGGTTAAGCTTGCGCCTAATGGCCGCCTAAGTTGACACAGCCAGCTCTGAATAATGGAATCAGGGAAAAAATCAACAACATCAGCAGTAGAAGCAGTAGAAGCAGCCACAGCAACAGCCGTAGAGGCAGGCAGCAAAACTTTTATGTTGATTTATTAAATTAATTGCTACCTCATGGCTCAGCGATGGCTGAAGGGCGGCAGCGGCGGTGGCGGCCTGAGTGGGGCCAGCATGTGAGTTAACTTTTATTTGTCTTTAATTTAATTTATACGAAATGCTGCGAAACTTTTTTCCTGCCAACCGAACAAGGAGGGGCATGAAAGCGAAATGCTTTTCCAGGGAAAAAAGGAACTATGAAAAGTTGTTTTGCCGTTTACCTCATAAACGCTTTTTGGTTTATTTCGTGTGATATACTGGAAAATGAAGATTGCGGAGATGATTTATTCACAGAATGCACGCAATGCTGAAAAGTGGCAGAGAGGACGAAGGTGGGGGCCCTTAGGTCGGAGGTTGAGCTCGGCAGGGAATGGAAACCGAAATGAATTGAAGCTTTACGTGTTGCTGTTCCACGCAATTTCCGGACAAATATCCACCTCACCTCCGCACACTTACTTCCCACCTTCCCTGACAGCTCACACTTTATCACTCAGCCGGGTTCGCATCGCATCGCATCACATTTCGCCGACGTTTTGCACTTGATTTAATGTCACCCTCAAGGCAAAGGCCTAGAACACTCGGTCTCAGAACCCTCTTCTGGCCCAGCTTCCGTTCGAAGCAGCTTCGATTTGTTGCGTTTGCCAATTTTCCAGCAGCTAATGGCGTTACAATTTGCCATTGTTATTCTAGGTGTTGCCGAGGGTCTGCACTGGGAGAATCTGAGTAAAATCGAAGGATACATTAGGGCACATACAACGAAACAATATATATATAACAATCAGAACAACTCTCTGCTTATTTAAGTAATCTTTTTTATAGTGTACTTCTCCCTCTTTGGCTTCCCTTCGCAAAGGGGTCCAGGAAAAATGACGCCACAAAACCCCACGGTGCGAAATGCTCATTTATTTCGAAATGGGGGAAGTCCCGGCCGAACCTCTTAAGGGGAAGTTAACTGCTGCTGCTGCTTCTGGTGTTTCTGCTTCTACTTTTGCTGCTGTTGCTGTTGCTTTTCCTGCTGCTGCTGCTGCTGGAATATGTTGCACGTTAAGCGTTCGCTTCAGAATTTATTGCTGGGCGTCGGCGTGGTTGACTGTCAACCCATAAAAACTTCGACTCTCAACCTGCACGGCACAAAAAGGGGGCGTTGTTTGGTGTCGGTAACTGTGGGGCTAAGAGTTCGGGGTCTGAGGCTCTGAGTCTCTGTGGTTCTGGGGTGTGGCCGTTTATTGCATTTACAGTTACTTAATTCTTTTGCATGAACTTGCCGCAACACAAACAACAATTATTGCTACCCCGTGCGACCCGGCGCCATTGCTCTTATTTTTACCTTAAATGTGGCAGAGATTGCTGGCGTGACACTTGGCTAAAGAGCGTCAGGCAAGCAGGCAAGCAGGTGGTAAAAACATTTTGAACGCTCAAAACTTTCGAAATGGCTTTAAATGGCGCTCGCAAATTACAGCTCAGCATTTTTGGGGGCTGACTCCTGCCGCCGCGGCCGCTGTAGCCCCGTTGTTGCCTTGCTTTTATTGCTGGCTGTTACGCGGGCATTGATTGTATTTTGAGTGACGGGCACCGCAAAAAAGCTTTTAAGTCATTAATTTCATTTTGAGAGTCAGCCAGCCATCCTCAAAGGATTTTGAAGTGAACATTTTGCGTTGATGGCGCCTGCAATGGGTGAATGATTCGCAGCATGTGTGTTGAGGATGTGCTTTCACTTAGATGCACGGGAAAAAGAGTGCTTTATGATGGGAACTAGGGACTTAAAGACTATAAATAAACTGTATAAATAAAAAACACAAATTTAATTGTATTCCAGCCTGTGAATTCATCATAATTCGATGTTGAGAACACAATTTTCACATCAAAAATTCCCCCAAAACGTAATAAAGTCGGCTCGGGGTTCGTGAATACGTCTGGCGAATATAAATTCACTAATAACAGAGATTTATGCGCTCAGCCACAGACAAAACATGCGATGCGAACTTCAAAATGGAAGGCAAACACAGGGAAAGAAACAAAACAAAAACATTTAAAACTGGCAAATGTTTTCGGTCCAGAGATAAGCCCGGCTGTAAATATAAGAGTGCGTGAGTGTGTGTATGTAATCGGGGAAGCACACAATCTGCATTCAAATGAATCAAATAAATTAGTTTGGCCATTTTTGAGGCCAAAACCAAATGTCGGCAACGGGGCGTATGTGCAATTTTTCTAGCCCACTGCCAGAGGGAAACTGTTGCTCAGCAGCTTTGGTCTAGAAACTTTTCCCTTTGCCCGGTCCCAGTCCCCCCGTTATTTGATTAAAATAATTTCCACTTAACTTCTTACTTCCACCCAACGCGCGGCTAGACATCTTATTCGCCTTTATCTGTGAGCAGCAGAGCCAGAGGACACAAAAAGGCAATGTAATTAAGAGGGCCACAGAAGCACGCACCCATACAAAACTATGCGGCAAATTAGTATGGTAAAACTTAATACATGCGCCCGAAGCTAGCGCCAAAGCCAAAGCCAAGGCGAAGTCAAAGCCAGGGAAATAAAAGGTATCTAAGCACACACAAAAACGACGCCCAACATCACTGGCTTTTGGCATAAACTGCTGGCATTGATTGTCCCTGTCCCTGTTCCTGTCCCTGTCCTTTTCCTGAGTGTGTTGCTTTGTATCTGTGCGAGGCTCAAGTGTGCGCGTGAAAAATATGCCAAAGAGGTTCTTTCAGTACTAACCAGAATGTGTACGAGTATGTGTGTTCTAGCATAGAGTGCTCATCCCTTTATCCTTCTGACATACACTTACAACAAACGGATGTACTGAAGATAATTAATAATAATAATAATTACGTTGAAAGGATACCGCAGTTGATGTATTTTGTGATCAGTCAAAAAAAGGTTTTTTTATGTCTAGAGTAATAGTCCGATATAATTTATCGATCTGAATACATCACGAAATATCGATCAAATATATCGTAAAGCTTAATAAATCGAAATTCGAAATATCTATAAGTATTCCAAAAGAATATCAAAAGAATCAATAAGAGGTGTAAAGGTTTACATTCTGATTTCAGAAAATAATAAAGGTATCGCACTCAAATTAATTTCAAAAGAATTTTTTAGTTTAATAGTATATATACATATATTTGAATTTGAAATTTTAAAGTAAAGTATCGATAATAATGAAAAATTCACAAATGTAGTTGCTTTCTTAAATATTATATAAATACATTTAAAGATAGGGAAACATGATTTGAAACCATAACACAAAATATAAATTTCTTTCACATATACATATATACATATTCGAGACAAATGTCGATAAGTATATCAATATTTTCTTCGATACCTAGATCTGCTGATTATTTAGGCTCGATGACCTATTTCTATCGACTTTTCGCCTAGTGTATGGATACACTTCAAATGAAGTGGCCCAGTGTCTGTATGTTCTGACAGTAAGATTTACAATGTGGCCGCCCAGGCACGCATGTGTGCGACAGAGAGGGTAGCAGTAGAGCGACAGAGATCGCCAGAGGAAGGCTAACAGAGGGGGCGAGAGGAAATGAATGAAAGAAAGCCGGGTTATAAATGTCTAGGTGGCGCCATTTGGCTGTGAGCTAAGCAAACCGGGAATGGGGCTACTCTATGGCAAAGGGATGCCAAATGGACCCGGGGTTGGGGTTAGCGGAAGGAGGAAATGGAACAAGGGTTCGCAAATTGTATTGTTTTTGTGTAAATTAGTTCACTTTGTGCGTGTCTGTGTGCTTCAGCTGCAACTACGAGGAGCAGGACTACGACAACGACGACGAAGTCGACGTGTTTGGACCTTTTAATTTGCATGTTTTATGTTCACTTCATGAGATTTGAGTCGGGGTTGAGTCGGTCTTGTGGTTTGGGTGTTAGCATAAAATATTCAGCCGGCCACATGTGTGTGTTTCTGTGTGTGTTTGGCATAAAGTTTAGCTGTGATCATAATTTATAGCTGAGCTGAGCTGAGCTGTGCTCGCCTGGCCACAGGGCACCACAGCGAACCGAAGCGAAACCAAAGCAAAACCCAGTTTCAATTTGACTTTCGCCTAAGCAAAATTCCAACCTCAACCGAATATTTTTTTCCTACCGTTGTTATTTATTTACGTGGCTCGGGGAAACCACTTTAATCAGTCCATGCCGCTCATCTGGCCTGGAAATTAAGTTCTCCGCACCTCGGCATAGTCCCTGGACCGGGTCTGGTCCATTACCAACTAAGCCGTTTAGTTATAAGCCGGCAACACGCACGCGCCTAATGACGAGCTGCTCAGTCAGTCACTTGGCTAGTCGATTTTATTTATGGACACATTTTATGACACTTTTAGCGCAGCCAATGGGGCTTAACGGTGCAGAAGCATGCAAAAGGATTTAAGGAAAAGCCCCCGTTGTGCTTAGTTGCATGGCGCTAATACCTAACTAAAACTTGCAGGATCTAGTTTGGCTTTAATGTTGGCCAGCTGTTTGTGGGGGATAACATATAGTATATTTAATTTATAAGAGTGCATAAGTGGCAATTCTAAAGGACTAAATAGAAGTATAGAGAGATGCCAAACAAGATACCTTAAAAAACACAGTTAAACCCATACATAAATTAATATTTATTATCAAACGTGTCGATTATAAAGGGAACCATATTTTTAAATTGTTAGGAAAGGTCTTGTTTATTACACTTTATATTTAATTTAATATCAAACTTTTGCATATTAAAAAAGCTGCGTGACTGAGTCCGAATCAGGACTTTAGAACCTCTCTAAAAAAATCGGGAAAGGCAATTACGAAATCGCCTGTGGAAATTCAACTTTGCAGCAGCCAAACATGTCAATAATTCTTGGCCCCAGGACATGGACACACGCACACCCGACAAAGGAAATCCAGGCACTGAATGGAGAGATAAATTCCATTTGTAGTTATATATTATAACCGGATTGTGTACGTGCTGCCGCAAAGGAAGAAATATGCGTTTTGGGTTGTGGCAGGACACGAGCAGCCAAGCACATGTTAAACTCTTTACACGGACATAAACAGCGAGCGGGAATACGTGCGTAGAATCCATGTCCCGCCACGAGTAATTGAAGCCACAAATCCGGAGGACCGTGACTCTGGGATTGATGAAAGCCCAAAGAAGGAGGGCATGTCGATGGAAGGACATTGCATCATCCCGATTTCCAGTGCCGCAGCCAAACATATTACATTGTGTGGGGAGATTTTTTGTTTGTTTGTCCGGAACAGAGCGAAACTGGGGAAAACCGTTGTGGCAAGCAATCAAATGGAAAATGCAGCAACAATCTGCAATCTGTTGACATGTTTTCCGCGACTGCAGCTGAAGTGAAAGCTAGAAACTGAAGCTGAAACCGAGCCAGAACCTGAAGCCGCAGCGGGAACCCCAACAGAGCAGCAGTTCAAGCGTTCAAAAAAACAAAAAAAATATAGAAGATAGAAAATAGAAAAGCTCGGGACTCAAAGGAGAGAAACAGATGGAGTGACACTGACGCTTGGCGTCAACGGAAATTGCTGTTATTGTGCATTGGGCAGCCAGGGAGTCACAACAGGACACTTCACTTTTACACAAAGCCAAAAGGAATGGTACTTACACTAAGATGAAGTTAATTATTTTCTTGCCTCTTAGATAAACATAATATATTCACAATGCCTTTGACTTGCTGGAGGGATTGAAATAAGCAATAATTAAATGCACTTTGTCACCGATAAATCAGAACTTAAATACGAGTTTCTGTTTCATGTAAGGCATATATTAAATTAATGCTAACAAATTTTCTATGCCAATTACAATTTAATCAATGAAGTGCCTGATATCAATTAAATTAAATGCAATTTGTATAGCCAAGTGAAGGCTTCCTTAGAGGCCGGTTAATATACTACAGATAAATGTATTTTCTTCTGTTTGACATAGTTTTTACTCAGTTTTATAGAGTACTTTTATAAAAATGAGTGCATTAAAATTGATTTAACTACCACAAAAACCAAGTAAAAAAACACCCAAAAAAATACCACAATTTTCCCTCAGTACAGAAATTTTCGTTCGAATGGGGCGGGATAGTTGGAAGGACGGAGGAAACACTTGCGATTCCCACCATAAATCTGGAAATGGAATAAGTGTGTGCCGTTGTATATTTGACATTTGGTCACTCACCAGCGCCAACAGTGACACTGAACGAGTGTCCGTTTGTCCGCTTGTTTGTCTGTGTGTTTATTTTGCCTGTTTGCCTGCGTGGTCAGCAACACGTACACACTTTTGTGTAGATATAGATATACCACACACACACACTCACATGACCCCCTTGATCCATCTTCATCCAAGTGCGGGCAGGAGACGAATGAATAAATGTGTGAGAAGACAAGACCAAAATGGGAATAAATGAGATATTACCAATTTGTATTGAATGCCCTAAATGACATAATGGAGTGGCTTACATGAATCCTCCTTCTTGGCAGTGGTAGATGAGTGGAGCCTTGGGCAAACACAATTAGGAAACCAGCCAAGCAAATACTCGCCAGTCATTTACCGTGTCAAAGGCGTTGCCAAATGCCAAAGCAATTATCAGGCATACGTCGTGTGGGAATCCTGGCAGGGTCGAA
Source organism: Drosophila nikananu (assembly GCA_008042635.1). Lineage (NCBI taxonomy): Eukaryota > Metazoa > Arthropoda > Insecta > Diptera > Drosophilidae > Drosophila > Drosophila nikananu. Next base: position 32,384 of record VNJV01010051.1, read on the forward strand.
GAAAGCAAAGCTGAATAAAATAGGAAAAAATTACCGGAAAGGGACTTAGTTAGGAGATGTCAAGACTATTAAATACCGTCTTTTGTTACTAACAGAGCTTTGTAAATTATTTCTGTGAATCAATAAAACAATAGGTGTTTGAATAAATAATATGAAAATATTATTTAAATAGATTTCTTCAAAATCTACAATTTAAATCAGTTTCATTAACTTTAAAAAATTAAATCTATTAAAGAAATAGTGAAACATGAGACCTTGTTAGTGTCATATAATTACGATTATGATTTTGCTAATGTAGAAACTTTATGCGGCTGCAAATAAACCCATATACCCCCCTTTTATATGAGTACGAAATATAAAAAGCGAACACAAAAAACACGGAGAAGCAACACCCAGTGGATCAAGGGACCTATAAACGAGAAAAATATGTCAAAACAACGTTTCCCATTTCCCCCGGAATGGACAAAGCATGTGCACCCTGCCAGAGCTTGCGAGTTCCTAGATGGCATGAATTAAATGGACTACAAAACAACAAAAGCAAAAAATAAAAAACAAAAGGCACCGGCACCGGCATACAAAAAACAAAGCAAAGAAAAAAAGAAAAGGCATTGCGGAAAATCGTAAACCGACGGGGAGGAGTGTCGCACAAATTCGTACACAAATTGTAAAGAAATAAAAATTTAGTATGCGCATATTGATTTTATGATCAGACATAACTACGCATAGGACTAGGACAAAAGGACGCCCAGGACACAGGACATATAATTCTGAAAACTGCAAAGCAATCACGAACGTCGAAGGGAGCAATCGCCGCCGGTCGATGCCGATGTCTGGGCTAAATCAGTAAAGTATCTGGTGCCTTGACAGTTGTAATAAATTTCTGCGTTAGCAACGCGTTTTTCTGTCTCATCTTTTGTATTTGTGAAATTATGCCGAAACATTTGCTATGATTTTCATCTGTATAGTGTGCCCCTGTAAATATGTTCTGCTTTTTACTTCGTCTGCTTTTGGTTTTTATATTTTTCTTTGACTAATGCAAAATTGATTGGAGCCGAAAAAATGTGTACCATAAATATTTATGCTCACGCTTGATTGCATCGGCAAAGTGCCAACTTCTCTCTCTTAGACTTCAGTTCATAAAGGGACGCCGGCAGGACGAAGGGAAAGTTTTAATCTCGTTTGCTCATTTCTCGCATTATACGCTTCATGAAAAATTCTTAAATCCGCTAAAACCTTCTGCTCAGCCAGCCTGCCAGCCGTCAAAGTTCAAGCAAAAAAAAATATATATATATATGTGTGTAAAAAGGAAGAAAAAGTCGAGCCGAAAGCCAAATAAACGAGCAACAATGTAACGAATACTTCACAGCAGACACGCTGAGAAGCCCAATAAAAAGAGCACACAAAATAGCTGGCCCAAAGAAGTAGGCAACGTCTGTAACCGAAACCGAAATCGAGATGAGCCAAGACCAAAGAACCCTGCCAATAGATATATATGTATATATTCTGTATACAAGAAGAGCAGGCAGGCAGGCAGGCAGGCAGCGGCTGTCCCAAATGTATGCCACAAAATATTGTTTACAAATCTCTTCAGCAACGCCCACAAATTTGTATGCGGGGCATTGTTATCCTTGTTGTTCCGTCTGTCATGCGGGTCAGAGGTTGTAGATTTCAATATTTACTCTGCAACCCCGAGTCTCAGTTGCCTTGAAGAAAAAAAAACTTTCTGCTGAGCCTGCTTGGCCCCAAAGATATGGCTTAAAGTTTCCTCATCTCTTGATTAAATTACATGCCTGCCGCAGCCAGAGGGCGGCGCTCTTTTTCTATTCTGCTGACATGCGAGTACAATTAATGAAAACTTTGCTGCTCGCTGACCAACCCTCCCTCCGCACATAAATCGCCAGTCGAGTGGGGACATGTCGGAGGCACAGGACTGCCATAAAGTAAAGTAGAGCAGCGCACTCTAAAAAAATATTACATACACTGTAGAGAATTCTTGGGATATTAAAATGAAAAAAAGGTCAATAAATAAGGCATAAAATAATTTTAGTTTCAGTTTATTAGTAATTTATAACTGTCAGTTGTCATTTAGGTAATAAAGTAACATACCTTATGGACTTACTTATAGGATTATATTTATATATAATAATATTAAAATATTAACAAAAATATTACCAGTAATTTCCGACCTAATTTTCCCTCGTTTGCCATTTTTTCTCCGTGCAATATTTCCCTCGAAAGCTGAAGCCTTGGCTCATCTCCCTGGCACTTGTCCTGCTCTTCGGGGACGCCTTCATCTTCTTGCCTTCATCCTCGAGGAGTCTCGTGCTCCGCTTTCGTTCGGCGGCGGCCCAAGAGTGTAAGAGTGTGTGTTAACAGAGCAATAATTATGTCACATTCTGGGTAAATCGATACCGGGATCCGCAGCTGACGCACATTTTCACAGTAACTTGAACTTTAACTTGACTTTAAATGCGGCGCCCAGCCGAGGGGCGAAATAAAAAAAACACGAAGAGAACTTTTCGAGCGGCAGGAACGACCGCCATTATTGTCCTTTAAATGACATTTGCCATGACTGCAGCGGACGTCGACACAGATGCCGAAGGTCTCCCCCCGGAAAAAAGGGAAAATGGCAAAATAAAACCGAAGCAAAAGCTCTGCGGAAAAGTGTCAAATAAGAAACTAAATCGCATGTCGTCTGTTGTCTGCCGGACCCTTTTGTGCGATGTCGGTCACAGCATTGCGAAATTTAAAGCTCTTTTTTCCCCTAATCGCAAAGAGGAAAATCGGTGTCGGTGTCGGTGTCGGGATTGGGCAAACGATTCCATTGGGGTCGCGGCAAGGAAGCAAGGGAGCAACAGAGGAACTGCTCTGGGCCCCGGGGCAGCATTTAATTACGCTCGTGTTGCTCGTAATGAGGCAAATTGCTTTTTGCTGTCAATTAAAGTAAAGTTTTCGCATTTGGCCGCCTCCGCCAAAGCCCTCGCCCCCATTTAGGGCCAATCAAAAGTGCTCAGATTCTCCCCTGCCCACTGCCTATGCCTTTCTCCTGGCTTCTGCGGTAATGTCGGTTGTAAATGTTGTCAGTACCGCCCCGATGCCTCTAATTTCACACAGGCCATTCTTTCTCGCTGCTCCTGCGCTCGCTATTCCTCTTTCCCTGCCGGCGCACACATCCGCTTCCGCCCCGGAGCAGTTGCTCCTTCCGCAGCAGCGATACAGTTCTAGTTTCGCACAAAAACAGTGCAAAAACTGACACTGAGTGCGTGGAGATGCACTGAGAAAAATGTTAAAATAATAGTAGAAGATATAGAAGCTACTCTAAGCTAGTTTTGTATTAAAATTGTTTAAATCATAAATTACTTTATATACTAAGCTTTAAACTGTTGTCAGGCTAATTTTCCTATATCCTTCCCCGCAGTGTAAGAGCAAGTGCGTGTGATGTGGGGAGTGTTCGTGTGTGCAACGTCTGGGAACACGTTTGTAAACATCTTAAATGTGCTTTTAATGGGCAGCTTCCCAGGCAAAAGGCAGACAGGCATCCAAGCAGCCTTGCAACCAAGCGTTTCACTTGCTCAAGCTGCCAGTCCACCCTCCGGATCACTGCGAAACGCCTGTGGCACAGTCTTTGCCATCGCTCCACGACCACGCAAAACGCCAGAGCCAGTGCCGTATTTTAATAACGCTAATTAGAGCACTAATTAGTTGGGGCTTTGGCTCGCCTTTAGTGCGTGTGCACATGTTTAACGATTTTAAAACACGCAAAGAGCGAGACCAGTCGAGCCTGGTGCAATCGCTTAATATCAAGTGCAATGAATATGCAACGGCTCTCGTGCCAAGGAGTGCGGTGCTTAAAAATTAATAAAAAATTAAAATGAAATTATTACCGGAATTTTCGCATAACAAAACGTATGCTCTTCCTGTCTGACTTCCTACACCGTGTGGCTGGTTGCCTTTGTGCCTTTCCCCCCCCATCCGCGTTGCGTGCACCAAACACATTTCGATGCAACACAAAATGGTTGGTCGGTTGGTCGGTTGGCTGGTTGGCTGGTTGGCTGCCATTGCGGACGGACCGCGAAATAAAGTTGCAATTAATTAGCCATTAATGAAATTGCACTCGGGAGTGTGCGGAGTACGGTGGGATAATGAAAACGAATGCTGCCAATATCGATGCTGTTAGTGGTCGTAAAACAATCACACAATCAGTGGAGGAGAGAGAGCTCTTCCAGCTGGATTTAAATTTTAAATCCTTCTTCCACTTAATCAAATTGATATCTGCCCAGGGCTAGTGAGATGGAAACTCTTTAATTCCACTTGATGGGCTTGAGAGCAGGCCATTAAAATCCCATATGGTCTAAGTTGGCCGTAAGGCTTTATTTCAATTTTGATTTCATCAGAAGCATATATTACGTATACGCAGCGGGAACAGTAAATTACGAGTAAGTACGAGAAGTCGAGGGTTTTGAGACTATCCATATTGTATATCTTCAAGATATTCTGTCACACATAAACATAGTTAGTTATCCTCTACAAACAACATATATGTAATACATTTTAATATGTACAAAAATCAACCTCAGGAGCAATATCCACTGTACTTGTATTCAATTTGAATATTACCAGATATACGTACACACATTTTCAAGTATTTAAAACCATAAATAACAACCGTAGGCAGGGGAAACAAACAAACAAACAAACAGACGAGGATGCGTGAGATGTGGAAAACTGTTGTGCTTGTCGAGTGCCAGTCGGTTGGGGGGTGTCCTTGTTCTGCTGTTATCGTTGCTGTCCTAGCTATCGGTTGCGGTCGAACCCACCAGCATTTGCCAACCCTTAAACACCCCACACACCCGCCCATCAGCAACCCCCTCATGCGTTTGACCGCATCGACAAAGCCCCAACGGCAACTTGTCCATGGCTGCTGCACCAGCGGTTGTTCATTTGTCCGGCTTGCTACGACGAGTGTCATGCCGTTTGCCCCACTCAGCACCCCGTTCCTTAGGGTCACCTATGACCCTTCTCCCGTCTCTCTCCCTCTGCGGCTCTGTTTGTGTGTGTCAATAACCATTAAGCGTTAAATTTTGTGAAACAATGTTGCCAGCCTGCCTGCCTGCCTGCCGCTCCATGTTTGTCTGTTCGTGCCAAAGCCAACCAACAAGATTTGTTCGCCGAGCACAACACAGTAATTATTTTTAGCCGGCTAAAGCTGGCCAGTTGGAAATTTGGTCAACAATTCGGCATAAACACGTTTTAGCCAGCTTTTGATTTAGCTGCACTACGAGTGCGCCGCCATGCTTCCGCACGAATATATTTCATTTAAAATTTTCAATTGGCTTGGCATTCAGCCACTGCCAAACATAAACATTGGGACAGTCGGATTTTAACACAAAGTGCACGAAAAATAAAGTTTAACTTTACCCCGAATTAATTTCATATATCATACAAAAACAAGTCGCCTTTTGTATATTAAATATTTAGCTTTAAGTGAACCCTGAAGTCTTTATTACCCTCTTATATGAAACTCAAGTTATATCTTAAAATAAAAATTCATATCAATTTTAGCTTATTTAGTTTCGAGTGTAGAGAAAACATGACTATGGCCGGTTAACTGGCTGCCTGGGCCTGGAAACACGGCTCAGTGGCAGCTTCCCACAGGCAAATGCGAGAGAGGCTCGTATTTAATTTACTGTTAAAATTAACGATGCCGTTGCCAGTTTCGGTCGCACTTGGGCAGAAAGTTTGCGGAGCCCCAAAACAACCATTTGGCAACAATTTGTTACAACCGGCAACTGCAGATGATTAACAATGCATGCGACATTGTGGTTAAAGGCATAATATTAGCATACATTTAGGCCCAGGCTCTCGCATAGGGGTGATGAGGTTTAGGGGAGAAAAGACACCCCCGAAAGCCATATGAAAATTAATTTTCTGCTATTTTGCCTTACATACTACGGTTCGAAGCCCAAACACATTGGCTTATTGTGCTATTTATGGGCCTGCCATTACGGCAAGACAAAAGCCCGTATTAATTACACAACTCATTTGTTTTTCGTGAGCACCGAAACACCAATGACACAAAATCAATAGGTTGTAGTCCCCGGAACTGTTTGCTTATCGCCCATCACCCCCTTGAATTTGGCCCAGTGAATCCCCCATTGAATATTCCCAATATATTCTAGCCGGAATAAAGTCATCAAAGGGGAGGGGCGGGCGTTCTGGCCACACAATGAGCCAGCCCAGCCCGCAACCGGTAATCAAATAAAACGCAAGGCAAATCGTGTTGCATAATTATAGTCATCTAACGCCAAACATCAATCACAATTTGCGTAGCCAAAAAAAGCGGGCAAAACAAAAATCGGAAGCCATAAAGTAGTTATAGATTTGGTAGGAGGAATTGGATATACTCTTCATTTTGTTTAAATTAAAACTTCCTATGTTTTAATGAAGGTTTTATGGAAATAAGTTTTGTACCTTTTATTTGAAAGATTGTAAATTATAAATAAGATTTAGGAGACTTTTATTGGTCTTCACTTTGAACTGGAAATAAATATTTAAATATTTCTTATGATTAAAATTATTTTTTTGAATTAAATTAGAGATTCTTAATATTTTCTTTTTATTAAATGGGCCACCATTCTCCTAGCAATATTAGCTGGATATAAAAAATTAATTCTCTAGCTAACTATCCCCCCGAAAGAGTATCAAAACCTGAAAAACGGCTCAAAGTTGACCAAGTCGGCTAAGTGAGAAAACAAATTGGCGTGGACTAGGTCAGGTCACGCCCCCACACCCCACACAGGGCTCCACCGCGACCCCTCCCACACAATCTGCGTGTCAACAAGCAATTTCCGTAGCCGACGACGATTTATAAAAAATAACAACAAAACCTCAGGCCTGCAACTACAATAACAATAGCGCAACAGTTGCCGCTGAGCCGCCGAGCTGTTTTGTTGCTATTTTATTTTTACGATAATATTAAGCCGAGTCGGACCCGGCCTGGCTGGCAATCAGCATAAAGTGGTTGCCATTAAAAATATCAGGCCGCATAATAAAAGGGCCGTTACAGGAAGGGAAATCCAGCAGCAGCACACAGTTATTGCGAACGGACGAAATCAAATAATAAAACCATAAAACTGGCCACAACAATTAAAAAGCCCGCAGCATAATTCCGGCGGAATTTTTACTTTTTCTCCCTCCTTTCCGCAAATTGTTGCCTATTTTTTTTTTTTAGGGGAACTGCAATGCATTTGCATGGCTTAGCCTGGCCCTGGGTAAGTCTGAAAAATTGCAATTTAATGAAGCATGCCGTCAGCCGCAATTAAGCGGCAATAACAAATGGGCCATGCCAGTGGCATAAAAAACACCCTCGAGGCGTTGAGTTTTCGCCGGGGAATTTATTGAATGAATTGAAATGGAAATGGAAATCAGATTGCCCCCAGTGAGAAATCCAAGGCGAGAGATCAAGAATATATTGATTATTAAGTGCATATTTTTATACCATTTTGATATTTTTCTAATTGAAAAACCAATACTGTAATCATTTCTGGTAAATAAAATATCAGTAGCATTTACTTTGGTCATTTTCCTTTGGCTTTCCTTTAATTCCTGTCTTTTCAAGTGTAAGGACTCTTCCTGTTTCCCTTTCTTACCCATTGTCATTGGCTTTTAATTGTTAAAAAAAAAAGTCGCTGTACTCGTGCTGGACATTGTCGTGAGCTTAATGGCGCGAGGAGAGGGACAACTGGACCGCACTGGAGGGATCCCAGGCATTAGCCCTCATTTGAGTGGCACTCCTCCGGCTTCTTCTGGGAAGGAGCCACTTGATTTACGATTATGGCATGTGCGGGCAAGCGTTAAGTTGTGGAAATGCGAAAAAGGAGCAGGCAAATAAAGTGAGCGGGAAGGCCACTCTCTCTGGATGACGACAGCGTGGAAATGCCATACCAAATACACTAATAGAAAAAAATAAGGAATGGCAATGGTAAAATGCCAATGCGAAATGCAGTCAATTGAAATGCAGAGAAGCTCCTTCAAGAGGATGTGGAAGTCACAACTCGAAGTCAAAGGCGAAAAGAAAAACTACTGCCAGGCAAATTGGCTATGCAAACTGTGCAAAATGGCTGCCTCAGCGAGCAGCGACAAACAAGAGGGCAAAACTAGCAGGAAAAAGGAGGGCTTTTCCTCGCCTTTCCTTAGTTTTCTTTGGGCAAACCGTCCCCATCAAGTATTGACAACATCGTCAAAGGGGAGAGGCGGAAACGAGGAGCAACCCAGTCGCTGGTCGCCGTTCGCTGTTCGAATTGAAAGTCGTCGCCTGTAGTTGCACTTTAGATTTATTGATTGTCTCAGTGCGTCGCTGGCCTTGGCGTGTCCAAATGTGTTCGGCAGTCCTTCGAAGTCCTTCCCGGTCCTGGCTTATTGCTGTTGAAAAAACTTGCACAAGCACCGACAACAATGCTGATGATGACAGCCAGCAGTGCCGGACTCGTTGTCCCCCTTTTTTTTTATTATACCAGTGTCCGACACGTCCTCCAGTGGAACGCACTTTTTTGTACAAATATGTTACACAAGGAATCGACAAAAATATATGTACATACTTTCTATTTCCTTTTTTCATGTTTTTATTTGTCAAATTCATGTTCTACTCTTAATCTTGTCTTTTTTTTTTAAAGAAAGTCAAACACACATCATTTTTATACAAAAACAAAAGAACTAAAAACAAACCGAAACTTAAAATTCATATAATTTTTATTGCATTATACTTTATGTATATTTTATTTTCATTAAATAAATCCATATTTTTCTAAATACTGGTTTAATTTAATCGGAATCAGAGACAAATAAATTTAATGGAAATTTTTATATTTTAGATTTTAGATTCAAAGCGATATTATTTAATATTTCAAATTTCGATATAAGTTTAAGATATTTTCGATTTGCAGTTTTCGATATGCAGACTTCCGATATCACATCAGATCATATCGTCCCGATATAAAATTTAAATTTACTTTTTCATATCTTCTTGACCAATGTCATTCATTTGATGCCTTAATTATTTTCATTTATTATAACTAATATTTAATTTTGAGCCCTTTAAGGATATTACATTTTCTCAGTATTTTATTTATTTGTACTCTTCTTTTTGTGTTTGCAGTTTCTATGGATTTTTTGCACATTTGTGCGCTCGACTCAACTCTTCGTCCCTTTTTTACAAGCTCTCGGCGCGTAAACTTTCTGCAGTGCAATGCGGATTGAAATTCTTTTGTGTTTACAGCGGAATTTCTCCTTTATTTTCTTTCATTACATATTATTTGCCACTGCTGGCAGCTATTGGTGGCCAGAAGCCCCAGAGGCAAGCGTCCGGCACGGCCCAACCCGAGTTGAATTACCTTTAAAGCATCGCTCATACGCCGCGTGGACCATAAGAAAGATGCGGAATTTAATATTTTTAATTACGCTCATTTCAGCTTGCTTTTTCATGTTTACATTTCAATAAATTTCCACTCCGGCCCCGTCAGCCCTTTCATCATTTTTTCTCTCCTCCGTGCTCTTGTCATCATCAACACCCTTTTAGCTGTTGCTTTCGCTGGTGCTCCCGGCTCCCGGCAGGACCTTCTCCCGATTCCGCAGCTCATGCTGCTCGACTAACGAATTTGGTGGCGCATAA
>VNJV01010052.1:0-15441 GCA_008042635.1 Drosophila nikananu
GCAATAGTTCAAAGTCGTCAAAGTTCAATTCAATCAATTTCCAATCCACGCCGAGGTGAGAGGCAAGCAGAGATACACATAGCATTGACATTGATAATGAAATTTCCAGGACATCAATGGGTGTTGTCGTCGTATCAATAACCTCGAACTCGCATGCATAAATTACGGCCCAAAGGAGGGGTTAGCAGCAATCTGTCATGTCGTTTGTTGGCCTAGAAACTACCCCGATTTATGATGGGAAAGAGGGAATTTATATGGCAGTTCCTGCTGCGGGTTAACATCTTCTTCGTTTTATTGCAACTTCCGCGAAACTTGCAACTCCCTGGAAATCGCATCCGTTGCGTAGCTCGGGGTACATCAGGTGGGCAACCTTGATTTATGACTCTCTCCCACCTGTGGTATTTCCTTTTACCTCCGCCGTCGACATTAACCCATTTGCTGGCGAATGCGTGGGCTTAACCCATATCCGATTGCCATTTAGCCAGCTCAATAACCCATTACAAATGGACTATTTTTTTGTGGGTTTCTTGCTTGTTTTCATATCTCTATGAAAATTGAGCTGTATATGGAATATTTTATGGAATCATTTGTCAAATATATGGATTTTTGGAAGGGTTTAAGAATATAACTATTGGCTGAATCACAGGGAAAGTTTAATAATAGAAAGAACATATTTAATCTCAGAATTCAGCGAGAGTTTCCCTTGAATCAGCAAAAACTTTACCCTTATCATTTCTTTCCTTTTTTTTGTTCTGCCGCATAATGTGTCAGAAAGTGAGAGTCCCATTGATTACATTTATGACTTAATTAGCGGCTCTGCAGCATGAACCATATTAGCTTACATCCTTGCCTTCGCCTTCACCATCGTCGTCCTGTCATCGCTAATTGAAGGCGAACTATGAAGCAGGATTCGAGGACAACGTCGATGGGGGCCTCCTGCAAGTGTGCATCGCTAATTAATGCCTGGGACGTGAATAAATTTCCCGAAGAGTTGACATTTATGCCCTTTGCTTTTGCCATTCGGGCCATTAAAATTGATAATTGCAACACGTAGGGCGGCAGAGCCATCAATTTTGTGAGGGAATGAGAGTGCAATAAAAGAGTAGCTATATTGAAATGTCTGCTTTGTTCTTTTAATGCAACAATCAAAACGAAAAAAAAAGATAACCTATTGTAAGGTTTTATATTAGTTTATAGGAATATTTGAATTGATTCATTATAGGAAATCATGTATAAAATTCTGTTTAATAACATAATTACATGATTATAAAATTTACAAATTTGCTATGTTTTCACATTGAATAAATGAATTACTTTATCAAATGTATACCATTAGTCCTACATTTTATTTTACAATCAAAAATACATATGAAAGAAATGAATTCAAGCGCATAAAATTATTTAATTATTCATAATTATTTAAAGTAGATTAAAAATATTCAATATATTGCCAGCTTTTTAAGATATTTTCAAGGTGTTTTTAATTTTCTTCATAGAGAAATTTAATTATAATTAAAATAGTTTGTTAGCAGCAGCCCAGATCTTCTAAAAAATATGTTCTGTTAGACTCGAGGTCACTTTGGCTTTTAGAATATTTAATCAAATTTTAACAAATTTTTTAATACATTTTAGATCTTTTGTAATATTTCTTTTCCCCCACATTTCCATACCTTTCCTCCGGCTCCAGATTGCACTGGACAAAGTCAATGAGAAAGTCCTCCTCCACGGAGAGCTCCATCAGGGGCAGTGGCTTCTTGGAGCGTCGTCTTCTCAACTTGCCGGCCATTTTCACTGGCCAGAGATCGGGGACAGGTGCAAGCACAGGTGGCAAACCGGGCAGGTGTTGGCCTTAGTTTCTCATTTTCGCACCGGGAACGATGGCAGTATTCCGCGGCACTTTCACCCGAACTCGACAAAGGCGACCGGCGAATGTGGCGCCCTTTTCACGGGATTCAATGTGATTCCTAGGGTTTTCCTTGGGTTTTTCTTTTGGCTCCTTTCCTCCTCCTCCTCATTCCTCATGTTGTTTTGTTGTTTGACTTACACACATGTGTGTGCGGCGTCGAGTGGCACGTGGGAGGAGGAGTGGCAGGCCCAAGCCCTGCCCCGAAAACTTTCACTTTCCTCGCTATATCGTGTTCCTATTCCGAATCGGATTCCGAGTACGAATCCCAACCCCCGGAGCTCCTCGGCTCGCATGTTAAAGCGTTTAATGCTGGGCGTAATGACACGACACCAATGTCAATATTGTGACAAAGTGCACGGCGTAGTGTGTCAAGTCAACAAGTTCCCAACAGCGCGCGGGTCCTGCCACAGGGATTCGTGTTGGTTTGCTTTATAGTTTAAGGAATGCGGTTCAAGTCAGTTTTTTTTAAAGATCTTTAAGATTAGATTGGGTAACTTTAAAAAACGATAAAGCGCTGCTACCCAGTTGTTGGTCTTTTAGCTAACTGCTAAGTTTCTCAAGCAGCTTCGTTTTGACAACATGCTACCCAGCTTTTTTATTTTGTAAAATATGAAGAATATTTTTAATAGAGTACTCTAACCATTTAAGTAAAATCAGATTACAAACATGAGGGCAGGAAAAACTTTTTACTGACTTTTTTGGAATTCATATTTCGCAGTGAAATTGAAATAAATTGTTAACTCCTGACATAATGCAATGAAGTCGTCATACCGAAATATAGGCGGCTGTTTAATACAATTTATATAAACAAATCTGTAACATTTTCCTCTATCAACTTGATTTTCCTTTTAATTCTTCTGTTTCCGCCAAAGAAGCGAAGAGATCCTCTCTCTAGAAAACCGAAAAATTAGAATTTTCCTCGTCTAAAGAAGTCTAACATATTATTTATTATTTTTTTAATTGGTGGCTTAAGTTTAAGGAATGCGGTTCCAGTCAGTTTTTAAAGAGAATCAATCAAATAAATCATTAAGATGTATGTAGAAATTATGTTAAGGAATAACTAATGCGTTTTCAAAATTTAAAAAAGGCTCCCTTTCGAAGTAGTATTGTATTCCCTGAGAGGTGACAACTTCATTTGACCAGAAGCCCGTTTCCTTCTAACCATTTCACTTACTGGCTTTTCCCTCCTTGGCCCTTGTTTATGGCCAACAACTGTCGGTGTTTATTTCATCGTTAGATCTCGTTTTTCCCTATCTCTGCCACTGGTCTTTGCTTAAGCACGAAACCCACCAACTGGCTGAATGTTTCCCCGCCAGGAAAAATAGGAAAGGGCGAACTATTGGGCTAGAGAATCACGGGCTCTGCGGGGGGCAGAAGGAGAATGGAGTTGCTAGAGGGCAGTCTCACATTACCGTGAAACCAGATAACAATTCCTGCTTTATGGCCGCCTTTCATGCCAACGAGACATACAATAATTTCCCATAATCGACTCGGAGCGCGGAAATTGAGCAAACACTTTGTATCGGCTGTCGGCGTTGGCTTAGTTTTTCGGGGGCTGAGGGGCACGTTTTGCTTTGGGGGTTTTTTGGTGGCTTCGATAGGTTCGTGCTTCGAAGCCTTGGTGGCCAAAAATTTTGACTTTGACAGTCCACAAATATTGGCACTTTCACTATGTATTTACCACTGAAGTTGCCATTATTTGTGAGTCAATTCTGGGGTTGCATTTCAATTCAAACTAAAATTTATAAAAATCTATAGAAATGGTTGGAGAGCTCTACAAAAAGATGCAATGGGAAAAATTTTAATTAAGAAATAAATAAGAAGGAAGAAAAACGAAAATTATTCCTTGGGTAGTTTTTTAGGCTTATTCATCTTTCTTTGTATTTAAAAAAAAATAATAATAAGGTTCAAAAATAAGTGTTAAAGCCATTTTCCTTATCTACTTGCTGTTTTCCTTGAATTAATTTTTACCGGTCTGACATGGCGTATGCGTGATTTTCTTTAAGAGCATTTGGATCTTTTAAAGAAAATCACGCATACGCCATGTTAGCCCGGTAAAAATTTATTCAAGGAAAACAGCAAGAATCCATAGGAATTTATACCACCAAAACTTGACCCAAAAATCCCACACTCTGGGGAGGCGGACTGCAAACTCTTCTTCGACATTCTGTCATGCAACGTGTTTCCGTTTCCGCCTCCACTTGGAGCTCAACCTGCTCCACAATCTAAGCCGCCAACTTTAATTTCCATGTCTTCCGGCAACGCGAAAGCTTTGCCAACTTCTTCGACAATCAACACGATGGCAATCGAAGTTGAGTTTTGAATACTTCGATTGCAATTTACACAAAAACAAAAAAGCATTTCAGCGTCATCTTTGACTTGTGTTTGTAGTTTAGTGCGTCATCTTAGACTGTATCCTGGGGGGCAGCCTCCACCATCGGATAAAGTGTCACAACTCGCTGCATTTCCAGCTCCCACTCTAATTTCAAGCATACTTTCTCCCACTTTTCATTTGCTTGTCGCCTGCAATTTGCGGGGGCTTAGTTTTTCTTTGGGTAGGATAGTGCGGTATGGCGTAAGAAAAAGCCCCAGATTAAAATGGAAATATTGAAGCAAAGATTTATGTTTTTAGTTTTAAATAAAATGGATGAAGCCTTGAAAAGCAAAAATGCTAGAAGAGTTTTCCGAAAAAATGGTTTGCTGATGGGGTCCTGTCTTGGCTAAATTTTTCGTGTCTGCTCACACGGGTTTTTGTACCTGCTAAGCTTACTAAAAAACTTTTTTGAGTGGCTACACTTAAAAAAATAAGCTATTTGGTATAAAAATAATAAAAAAGCTTCAGAAAAATTATTAAATATGTTTTGCTGAATTATCTATTGTATAAAAAATATATTTATTTAGAGTTTTAGAATTTTAAAGCGCAAATATACATTAGAACTCTTTAGAAAAATTATTAAATATGTTTTGCTTAATTTTCTATAGTATACAAAAATATATTTATTTAAGTTTTTTTTTAATTTTAATAATTTTAAAGCTCAAATATTCATTGAAACATTAAAACAAATATTTTTAAATCTACTCTGCTCTAACCAAGAATCCTATCTTTAATATATTTTTAGCAATTAGTTTAGCTCAACTTTTATATAGAGAAGGAAGCCAGATATAAAATCATATCGAAAGTTTCGTACACTTTAATATACAGAATTTTAAACTTTCAAATAAAATCGAATTTAACATTAAAAATAGATATTACTTATCAGATTTTTCCCTATTTTATAAGTCTGATATGTGCGTTATCGCTTATATATTTATATATGCTTTATGAGCTTCAAACATCGACACAGTATAGAAAAATTAATATTTTCCGTAATCCCAATTTGTCCTCTATTTCTACTAATTAATTAAATGTAATCCCAACCCATAAAATTTAATAAATTCTTACTTGCACTTGACCAGATCCTGCAGATCCTCCGGCGACAGGGCGTACTCGGGATCCAATTGGGGAACATTCCGCTTCCGGTTCCTGCTGCGTTGCCTCCTACGCAATCCGGAGGAGCCACTCCGACGGCCCAGGGCCACATTATCGCTGCTCTGAAAGCTGCTCCGAATGCCGCCAGCCTCCTGGGCAATTAATGGAGCCGTCGCAGAGCGTTCCTCGGTATACTTGGCGACTCCTCCGGCGACAGATGCTCCTCCTCCTCCGGCTCCTACGCCTGCGGCGCCGCCCGTCAGCTCCTCGGCCTTGGCCTTCTCTGCAAAGCTATCCCTGCGCCAGGACGGAGTCAGGGTCCTGATCACATTGTGCGTATCCGCATAGCCCTCGTAGTTGTACTTCTTGCGCAGACTGAGCCCGGAGAGGTACTCCAGCGTCTGCCAGACGTTCATCTTGTTCGAACTGTACGAGGGCTCCTCGTCGACTGCCCAGCAACCGGCGTTGCGTGCTATGCGCTGGGCGAGGAGCATCGTCACCGTGGCGCACCGCTTGCCCGGCGGCGGTGGTGCCCATTCCCGGGAATCGGAGGGAGCAACAGCTCGTCCCACGCCCGCCACGGAGGGATCCGGAGCCTTCAGGGCTGTGAGTGACATATGCGGAGCGGAGCGAGGCGCGCGCGAGCCGTTTGTTTAGGGCCAAAAATTGAAATGTAATTAAGTTTCCGACTTGGATTCCGTTGTGAAGAAACTTCGTCCTCATCCTGGGACGAACGGATGGCATGTGTCTGAATTCTGGGTGGGATCTCGGCGGCCTGTCCCTGTCCGTGCCCCGTGTCCGTTGCGTGGCAGCCACGCGCTCGTACTCGCTGTTTATTGTATCCATTTTGCGCCATTAAAAATAATATCATTCTGATTGAGTGACGCGCCGCTTAAGTACTTTCCTTCTTCGTTGTCCTCGCACTGACACGGTTTTCCGCTTGCCCGCCTTTCCGCGATTTCCCTTTTCTTTTTTGTTTTTTTTTTATTGAACACGCAAAGTGTCGGCATTGCATTGGGTAGTGTGTACGATATAGTATATATTTTATAGTATCGCCCTTTCATTACCCGCTCGCTCGGTTTTGTTTTCGGTTTATTTGCCTGGCACCTCGCCTCATTGTGTGGAGGATACGCAGGCCCCAGACAAAAAGCAGGGGTTTTGGGGCGGGGCAAATGGTTTTTGGGGTCGCTTAAGGGATTACCTTTTAGGGGTTTCGAGGGGTTATTGGCTTTAATTAATTAAAAATGGGGGGAAATCATGGGAAGATATAGAAGAAGATAGTAGAGAGAGAGTATTTCAAAAGGAAAAGTACGATTTTATAAATTAACAACAATAAAACGTTCAATATGTACAAAACTATTGTAATCTTATATATATTAATAGTTTTAAATACCGACAAAAATCGCATTAAACTTAAAAATAGCTAGAATTGTCATGAATTATATTGTTAGAATTATATTATTAGAATTATATTATTAGAATATTATATTATTATATTATAACGCTTATTTATCGATCGAAACTTACATAATGGTTTTCTATATCTATTTAGTAATATTTTCTATTAGTTTTTTATGGCCCTATTATGTTTGCTTTATATATCTTTTAAAAAAGTCAGCTTTTCCAAATTTCTATGCAGTTTTCACACAAAACAAAGTTGTAAATAAAAAGAAGTATATAAAAATGATCAAATGAAGGTATCAAATTTACCAGCAAAAGTTCATCTCCATACAACAAGTTTTTTACCACTTCAGAAATCACTACAAAACTAGTCCGAAATTAGGTGAAAACGTTCATTTCCTTGGCTTTCTTTTCCCTCTCAAGTCCCCTAAGGATCTTAACCTTGACGAAGACTCAACGCCCGCGATAACTTGACTTCAGTTCAGTGAGCCGTGCGACCCAGTGAGTGAAAACCCAAGCCAATTTCCCGTTTCCATCACTCCTGTCCCCCAATTACTTGGCAAAGTTTCGCCGACAGCTGACTGGCTGCACTCGCAGGGGATTCCCCCCTGCGATTCGCGGGTGTTCATTTGCATTCGAGAAGTTGAGGCATCTATCAAAGGCTTCGTTAGCATCGCGTGACTGAACGCGGCCCGGAAATTAGCACCGAACTTTGAAACCATCGCGGATATCTGGACAGGATTCGGAGGTGGCTCTACATAGAAAATAGATATAATCTTAACCAAAGATGTGTGATGTAATAAAAGGCGAATATTTCCTTTGCGCCAATTTAATTAGCTTGGAAATATTTGTGGGCGCGGCGGCAGGGCAATATTTTCTGAGTTGACTTGACAATTTGATGGATGCAATAAAATATTATGGCTGCGACCGCGACTGTGGCAAAGAATCTTAATTGAATCGGCAGAGGCAGGCAGCAACAGTGCCAATCGGTGTGTAGGGAAGCCATCAGATTGCACAGAAAGAAGCAATATTGGAGCCTCATAAATGTAGATATATCTCTTCTACTTAACTCAGTTTGAAACATGCTAATTAATTAATTTAAAAACTAACTAAATTCAGTTTTTCAATCTTCTTGGTATAAATTCTTAAAGAAAAATATTTATAAATATTCTGCCTATCAATCCTTTGATTTTGTGTCTCTTAAGAACTTGGCTTTTCTCCCTGTGTGCCCATAAACCGCACGAATGGCACTTGATGGCAATGGGAGCTGGCACACGTGTGCGAGGCTCCTCCATTAAACCATAAAGGTGGCTTTTGGAATCCCTACAATGGTCTCTACTCACGCAACAACAACGTCGGGATCCTCCCACCATTTCTTGTTCGAGGGCTGCAGCAGAAGGCTCACCTGGCGCCAATGGTTTTTGTGCACCACCTACATTTATTTATTTATTTATAATATATTATTTGTATTTATTTGGGAGCAGCGATCACCACACTCACCTTGTACTTCTTGGGATCGTAGGCATTTTGATCCTTCTCCGAAAATATCAGACGGGCCATAATCCTGGCAGAAACGGGAGTTAACGTGGTTCAAACCCTGATCTCTCCAACACAAGACCGTAAAAAATATAGTTGGTTAAGAGCTTTGTCAGATGATGGAAGATCTTTGTTGTGTCGACTGACTGAAGATTTTGCTTTGACAATTGTCGCAGAGATTACTGTTGAAAAAATAAATATTATGATATGATTGAGATATTAAGTTTTATTATCTTTTGTTTATATTGTTTTGAGTATATTTTATATTTTATTGTTTAACTTTTAGGCACCACTCTTGTAGGGTTGTGGCTTTTTTTAAATTGTTAGTTAAGTGCTGATGTAATAATTTAAATGCTTCTGGCTAGAAAGCAAAAGTGCTTTATTTAATGGTATACATCTAGATAATAATTGCAATTAATACAAAGCTTATCTTAAAACCAGTTAGTGTGCACTTTTTAAAATCCATTAACCCATAAATATTATTATTTATCGTCAAGAAGAAACCATCTCTAAGGGAACATTGATGTTTATATAGCCATGAAAATTAATTAATAATAAAAAAAATAAATTATAAAAACTACTTAATGACAAATTAAATATTTAAAAGCAATATTCCAGAAATGTATTTAATAAATACATAATTTTTAAGACTGCAGAGCAATAAACAGTACAACAAATAATAATAAACACCCATAACATTGTTTTCAATTTCCAGGATAATGATTTATATTTTTAATGTTAATTTTTTCTTTTATTATAGGAAGATTCTGGTTGTTTTAGAATTCGTTTAGACCACATCTTTGGCTGCACTTTTGCTATATGCAAATGCAAAAATGCCATCGATAACCAAGTCATGGTCGCCAGTCGATCGAAAATGGATCAATCTTGCCAAGAACTGGCGGCACTCGCATTAATTTCAGGGCAAAGACTCGCCGAAGTGAATTTAATTACGTTTCCTCTGCTGATGAAATTTTAATGGACAGCCCGTGGTGCTGGATATGTTCTCTGGTTCTCTGGTGGCTTGTAATTTGCCTATCCATTGTGCTCTTACGTTATATTCTATACTGAATATGAACTATAGAAGTCATGGCTACGATTGTTGGCCAACTGAATGGATTGGCCGAATCAAATGCTGGCCATGTCTGTCTGTCTTGTTTCTCGCCTTGTCAACCGGCGTGGCTAATTGTCGCGCACTTGAATAGTTGTCAATGGTCTTTAGTCTACAGATATAGATAGGTATTGATATCGGTTGTACGGGGAAGGTCAAGGGGCTGGGGGCATGGCTATTACGTAGCCTCTGTTCTGTGGGCCAGTTTCCGCATTTGTGCAGCAAACATACGCAGCCACCACACACTTGGCTGATCAGCGCCAACCGGCCTTATATGCTAAATGGAATTATGGATCTCGGAAGCCGACCTGGATCGAATCGGATCGGAGCTATAAAAGCCCTGGCTCCATGGGCAGATGTCAGTTAGTTACGTTTCAAGCGTCGCTGAGATCACAGAAGCCAACATGAAGGTAAGTTAGCAAAGGGAAATTGCACCTATAAAAGGTGTAATTTATTTTATATTTTTTGAGCCAGAAGAGTAATATTTCTGAAATATCAAAATTTAAAAAAATTCCGTATACGCAGTCATTTTGAAATTAAGTATACGACACGTGAAACAGCAGCATATGTAATAAATCGGAAAATAAGTAAACAAAAAATCGGATTAGAATATTAAAAACAATATATAAAAAACCTAATATATAAAGCTTAGTAAAATCTTTTGTATGTTGCAAAAAGTAGTAAAAATTATGATATACCTTTTGTCCATAATAAACAAGAGCTGCAATCCTTAATTTAGAATTCTAAGGACATTTAGGACCTGTTTAAATGTATATAGAACTTTTTTGCAAACATAAAATTACTTTTCCTTATTTTAAATAATTAAAAAAAATTATAATATTACCATTCTTGAGGACTAACTTTTATCGCAATTTCCCATTCACAGTTCGCCGTCGTCGTAGTCCTGTTCGCTTTCGCCTGGGGTGTCAACAGTTCGGTGGTTCCCCTGCTCACCTCCGTCCATGGTGGAGCAGTGGTGGTCGGAGCCCCCGCCGTCGCCGGTTCTGTGGCCATCCAGGCCTCCGCCGTGCCCGCTGCTGTTCCCCTGGCCCTGTCCCCTGCCGGTCCCGTCCTCATCCAGTCCGCTCCTGCGGTGATTGCTGCTGCTCCTCACGCTGTGGTGGCTGCCCACGCTCCTGCCGTTGTTGCCGTGGCCGCTCCGGAGGCCAGCTATGTGGCCAAGACCCGCGGTGCCGTCCATGTGGCTCCTCTGCCAGGACATGTGCAGTCCGCCGCCTCCGTGAACCTGGAGCCAGCACCAGGCACCTGGTAAAGCACCTGGAAAGCATCAAATGGAATACCGATCTTGACCGCCACACCACCACTCGCAAAACACGAATATTTAAGAAGTCAAGTCATGGCCACCATAATCTTTGGATTTTCCCTCCTGAGTTGGTGAGATCCCTAATATAGGGAGCTCCCTTGTTCAGCAATCTAAGTCAATCCTATCCAGCCTCTATGTTTCCGCTGTTTACCCTCTGGTCTTTATATTTATCCTCCCCCCACTGTTGTCATCATCTGGAAATTTGTTTCTTTTTGAATAAAAACTAAAAATGTTATTAAAACAAAATACGAGGATGTTGTGGGGAATTC
The DNA here is from genome assembly GCA_008042635.1 of Drosophila nikananu. Classification (NCBI taxonomy): domain Eukaryota; kingdom Metazoa; phylum Arthropoda; class Insecta; order Diptera; family Drosophilidae; genus Drosophila; species Drosophila nikananu. The sequence goes on from VNJV01010052.1 coordinate 11,014, forward strand.
ATGGAAAGGAAGGACAATTAAGTTACTGTGTGCCTAAAGATAAAGTACTAAAATAACTCATAAACGCGAAAATGGTTTTAATTTGTAAATTTTTGTTTGGAAAAGTAAGAACCTTGGAATTACCTTCCTCATAATATAATAACCCACCATTTAAATGTTTCCATAGAATCTTGGCTGGTATTTAATAATTACCTTTAAGTTGAACAATTAAAAATGTTCAACCTGTTTCGTTTTCTCGTAAGTTCGCTAGTTCTCGAGCAATTAATATAAATTTAGCCACAAAAGATTGGCGCACCCTTTGATTTCAGATATGGATATTACTTCATATTTCATAGAGGATTGTAAATACCCTTTTGACCCCCTACAAGAGCTCCCACGCCGTCGAGATCAGGCCAGAAAATGTGTACCAGAAACGGCTAAAAGCCTGGCAAACAATCTCGATCGATGGCCGATTAACCGATGCCAAGGTAATTAATCAATTCCGGGGCTGGGACCCAGGCAGGGGCGTTGACAAAGCCTTTCCAGAAACCGAGAGAGATCTCTGGCGGCAGCTGGACAACTACAACTTTGTTGCCAGCTCGCAAACTGGTCCCCGGGTCGCAGAAATCTGAAATCGAGAGTGCCTCGAATGCCGCTATCTGGAGCAGGGGCGGTTTGCCTTGATCGCCGCACACTCGCACTTGCAAGTATTAATAGAAAACAAATGTGTGTGGCAGAAAACTAGATCTCAATGCACGTAAGGCCGCTGTGGAGTTAAGTAATGAGCTCCCCGGCCCCCATGCAAAGTAATGCAGCTCAGATCCGCCTTAACGCCCACTGGACGCCTCTGACTGCCGTTAGACGCGGCTGCGTTCCCGTCCCCCTGTGAGGTCCAGAGAATTTATAAATAACACCAGAAATAAGGCAGGAAGGGTGAAGGAAAAATATATAATATTGAGGTTTCCTAAATACGCTTAGAGCTTAAAGAATTTAATTTGGCTCAAAAATCGCGAACTTCTCCAGTGGTTTTTTGATCGTAACTTTGCTTACACCCAACGGATTTCAGTGTGGTTTGGTTTTTTCTTCTTAGTTTTAAATGGAGAACATTTCATTTTTCTAATGTTTGGCCAATTTTTCAACAATTTTTACGATGTAACCCCTTTCATTTCTTAAAAAAAAATTAGGCTCAAAAATCTCGAACTTTTTCAGTGGTTTTTTGATCGTAACTTTGCTCAAACTCAACGGATTTCAGTGTGGTTTGGTTTTTTCTTCTTAGTTTTTAATGGAGAACATTTCTGCATTTAAAACTCGATTTCTAATTTTTGGTCCATTTTTCGACAATTTTTACGATGTAACCCCTTTCATTTTTTAGAAAAAAATTAGGCTCAAAAATCTCGAACTTTTTCAGTGGTTTTTTGATCGTAACTTTGCTTAAACTCAACGGATTTCAGTGTGGTTTGGTTTTTTCTTCTTAGTTTTCAATGGATAACATTTCTGCATTTAAAACTCGATTTCTAATTTTTTTGCCAATTTTTGTGCATTTTTACGATGTAAACCCTTTTATTTTGTTGAAAAATATTGGTAAATTTTTGGCCCACAAATCTTGAACTTTTCATTGGTTTTTTATCGTTACTTTCCTTAAACTCAACGGATTTTAGTGTGGTTTGGTTTTTTCGTCTTAGTTTTAAATGGAGAACATTTCTGCATTTAAAACTCGATTTCTAATTTTTGGCCAATTTTTGTCAATTTTTACGATGTAACCCCTTTCATTTTTTAGAAAAAATTAGGCTCAAAAATCTCGAACTTTTTCGGTGGTTTTTTGATCGTAACTTTGCTTAAACTCAACGGATTTCAGTGTGGTTTGGTTTTTTCTTCTTAGTTTTCAATGGAGAACATTTTAATGCGGAATTCGCGCTGGTCTGTGGCCAAAATGTGGGCGTTGTCCGTCTGGGAGCTGTGATAAGGACCAACTCCATAAGCCGGCTGGCGGCGGCCTTAGCATGATGCAATCGGGCGGTGAGATTGCAACAAACCCCTTTTATTTTTTAGAAAAAATTAGGCTCAAAAATCTCGAACTTCTTCAGTGGTTTTTTGATCGTAACTTTGCTTAAACTCAACGGTTTTCAGTGTGGTTTGGTTTTTTCGTCTTAGTTTTAAATGGAGAACATTTCTGCATTTAAAACTCGATTTCTTATTTTTGGTCAATTTTTCGAAAATTTTTACGATGTAACCCCTTTCATTTTTTAGAAAAATTTTGGCTCAAAAATCTCGAACTTCTTCGGTGGTTTTTTGATCGTAACTTTGCTTAAACTCAACGGATTTTAGTGTGGTTTGGTTTTTTCTACTTAGTTTTTAATGGAGAACATTTCTGCATTTAAAACTCGATTTCTTATTTTTGGCCAATTTTTCGACAATTTTTACGATGTAACCCCTTTCATTTTTCAGAAAAAAATTAGGCTCAAAAATCTCGAACTTCTTCAGTGGTTTTTTGATCGTAACTTTTCTTAAACTCAACGGATTTCAGTGTGGTTTGGTTTTTTCTTCTTAGTTTTTAATGGAGAACATTTCTGCATTTAAAACTAGATTTATAATTTGTTACCCAATTTTCATAATAAATTAAGAGCCTATTTTAAGACCGATATGTTAGAAAAATGGTATATACAATTTAATTACACAAACTAACTATATATTACAACTATTTTAATTACCAAATATGTAATTATAAACAAATACAAAAAATACTCCCCACTTTGACTGCTGACGTTGATGGGCTCTGGCTCTTTGACTAAGAATGTATTTTGACCGTAAAACATGATAAGCGAAAAAATGCCGGGTCTTTCAATAAAAGTGTCAATTGGCGCCGGAACGTGGTGCAGAAAGGGCGGGGAATGGCCGGGGCAAGTGGCAGCTAAACAAACAGCAGCTAAACATTTTGCCGGCGCTGTTTGGTGTCGTGTCGGCAGCCAAGCCCCATGGCAATTGGCCATAAATCTAAGCCAGCGCCATTCACTTTTTGTTTTCTTTATATTCGCTGGGTTTTGAGCCCACTCGCGATCGGCAGCTGCTGCGTGTGCAGCACGCAAATCCATGAACGCATGACGCATGGCAACTTGGCCAGAAGCCACAAGCCACCTCCTCCTCCTTCTGCTCCACCTCCTCCTCCAAGTTCTTCCACTGCAAGTTCAAGTTTACGCACTTTGCGGCTTCCTGCTCCGAACGGGTTCAATGCACGTTGCGGCGACTCGACGCACTTGGCCCGAACGCACATTGCGCGTTTCTGGTTTCTGGCCACGCAGAATCAAGCTCAACTTGGCCCACTGCGCTGGCTTTAGTTTCCACCTTTTTTTGCTATATTTTTTCACGCATTTTTTGTGGTTTACAAGGACAAGGCAGCTTCTGGTTTTTGCACAGGAAAAAGTATGGAATTTATAGAATATTTTTTGTAGTAAGAGTAAGTAGTTTAAAATCTTTATCATTAATCATGATTATGTTTAAAAGATATTCCTATACACTATATTCTTACAATATTTATTATTTCTTTAAGAATTTTAAATAAGTTATGTTTAAAATGCTTTGACTAGTGTAATAAATTATAAACATGCAACATGCTTGAAAGATCAAAGCAGTTATTTGATTTAAATTCAATTATTACAATTGATTTTAAAACCATATAAATTTCTGTGGCATTGCTGATGCTTGCAAATAATTATGGAAGAGCTAAATAAACGTAGCACTCTTTAAATAAAAGTAAAGAAACATTTTAGAATTTAAAATAACGTTTAAATATTGCAAAAAACCAGAGCTACTATAAAAAATGTGTCAAAATTGGTTCAACAACGCACAATTTTCAACCAAAAACCATTTAAAAAACTGCATATATAAATCTTTCTAGTACCCAAATATCCCAAGAGCTTTCTACAATTCTGACATACTTTTAAAATAATTTTCTTCAAGTGCATTTACGGTTATTACATCATGTCTTAGCCACTTGGCGTGTGTGGGCGATGATCTATTGAATAAGGTCAGTGTTCCGTCGAAGGATCGAACGAGTTCTGCGCCGCGTGATTCACTCCCCAGAACCAGAGATCAGAATGGTTGCCTTTTTGGACACTGGCAATCGATTTGCATGGCTTACAAGTTGAAAACCGCCCAAAAAGCAGACCCAGAAGCACACGCCGCACAGTTGCAGTTTAGATACTTTTGCTATACAAAAATCATAACTTTTGAACCAGTTGAGATATTTTCATAATTTTTTTTTTATATGAAAGGTAATTTTAATACCTTTCGATTGAGTGGTCATACTATATGGTGTGATAAATAGTAGATTTTATACTCGAAAATTAATGTTTTTTGAGGCAGTTTTTTCAATTTGTATCCAATTTCGAACAATACTTTTCGATTGTTTTCTCTGAAAATGCTAATATGGTAAATATTTAATTTTTTAAAAAC
>VNJV01010057.1:0-71897 GCA_008042635.1 Drosophila nikananu
TTTCTACATTCAAGGCATTCTATCAAGTATTTAGTATAATAAAATTATTAAAAATTTTGAAATTATTTTTACTGAAATTTATGACATGGTTCCTTGTCAATTAAAATAATTCGAAATTTCTTATAAAAATGACACATCAAAAAAGAAGAGTATAAAATAAACGGCTGACCAAACATCTGATTTGTTAATCGCTTTTGGGCGCCTTGGCTGTTATGTACATACTTCATTTCACTTGAGGCCGCGACGTGGCTATCGCTGAAAATCCGTCGCCGCCGCCGTTTATAGCCCCAAAAGCAGACCATCGACCAATCGATGTTGGCTGGCCAACCCAAATCGAACTGCTTAATCCGAATTCGCTTACAATCTAAACCCATCAGAGTTTCTTTAAGACCAGCGACTTGCTGGCATGGCCGCCCGCGGAGCTCTTTAGGCTCATTACGGCCGTAAAAAGGGCGAAGAAGAAGCCGGCTAGCCCCGTGGTGCCCACCAGGAGAGTGAGTCCGCCAATGAGCACCGGTATGAGGGTGAGGAACTTCAGTTTGTATGCTATCAGCAGGGGGAGCAGCAGCTTCTGGATCTTCTTCTTTAGCTTCTTGAGCTTGCGGCCTTCGGATTCCGCCGCCAGACGCTGGGATCGACCTTGGACCAGGAGCTCCTTTGATGTTACACTAAATGGCGCTGCCGCTTCGCTTGTGGTGGCATCCAATTTATTGGCGACGCCCTCGTCTGTGGGTGAAGGAGCGGAAGCATTAGTTAGCCAGCTAATTAAGTGGTCAGTCACAGACGCCGGAGCCCCGAGGTCAGGGTGCCTACACTACCCTTTAATTTAATTTGAGGTAAAATATGAAAATTTATATCACTGAAAATAACAAAGGAATTTGAAGGTCCAAGAAAGCAATTATTTGAAATCATTTTAATCTTGATATCTTACAATTTACGTTTTCTTTAACCAAAAAGACCTTTAAAAAATTCACAATTATATTCAACGTTATAATTCGGTCTTTTCCGCTGACTGCCGGCTTGGTTAGATGGAAAATTCACTGGAAAATTACCCACCTGCCTCTCCGTTAATTGCCATCCGGAGCGTGTCGCAGAAGTCGCGCACTTTCACCAGAGCCCGCTCGAAGGGCGCCAAGTAGGCATCGATTGCCCGGAGCGACACCAGCTCCCCACCTGCTTCGTTATCCAGGGCATCGATTTCGGCCGCGTTTTCGCCATCACCATCATCATCACCATTAGCCGGGTGGGTTAAGGTCGCTGCCGCCTCTCGAACTTCCGGCAGAGGCTGAGGCATCGGCTCCGGCTCCGGCTCAGCTTCCTTGGCTGGCGGCAACTGTCGCAGGATTTGGCCGCGTCGCATCTGCTGGCTGATGGCCAGGACATAGCTGGCTGGATCCGTGGGAGGAATCTGTTTGTAATTTCCGCCTGCCGAAGGAGACTCCACGCTGTCGTTGTAGCGATGGTTGTAGGCATAATAATTGACAGGAAGTCGTTCCGGCTCCGGCCGCCTATCATGGATCTCCTCGCGGTGGCGCTGCATTGAACTGGGGGCTGTTGCCTGGAGGATGAGCCAGTTGTTGTGTTGCGTGAACGGCTGCCAAGCATTCATCTCCAGCTTTAGTTGTGGATTCTGGCTGCCGGCGGAAGTTTCGCCATTAAAGCGACTTCCACTGCTTCTAGTCACTTTCATTGTAACGAGCACATAAATGCCAAGCACCAACACCTGTCGCGGCCACATCCTGAATCCTTTGGTTGACTTTCTGAGATGTTCACCTCGCACACGCACACCGCACGCCGTTTAGAATCGAACTGTGCGGCACCGAGTGTTTCAAAATCTTTGTAGACCAAATTCTATTGGGCATTCGACATTTTATGGTGCTCTCCGGTCGAGCGATTTTACGGCCTTTCGCCGAAAAGTGTTGCGGCTTTTTGGCCTGCGGTCAAGCGACCAGTTGATCTCCCCGATAGCTTTTCACGTCCAAGACTTTTACCTCACATATAGCAGTGTGGTCGTTCAGGCGTGTCTGGGTGATGGGTGGGGATAACCGGCCACTTCCCAGTTCCCACTTATGTAAATGCTGCTGGACGCATAGTGGTGGCGGAGGCGGTATTATTGGCAGATCGAAGATTAACGCTTCAGCGAGCACAGCACGTGCTGCCCTGACCGTTGAGGCTTGACCACTTTAATTAGAAAACAATGTCTCATTTCGGGAGTTTTCACTTTTCACCGCCGGATTTTATGGCCCTGTTGCACGACCAAAGGCCCGGATTCAACTGGAGGCCTTGCACCTGTTGCCACTATTCTATATATCTTTGTCGGGCCCTGAGAAAGTGTGCCCAATGGGTAAATTCGCGTAATTGCAGTCCCGTGCGTGCTAATTGCAACCTGGTGCCCGTGGCAGGTAAAGTTGGTTTCTGTTTCCATTTGAATGCCGCATCTCAGTTGGGATGGCTGTAGCGAACACATACATTTAATCTTCCCACAGGCTACACTGAAAATAAATAGTATACACAGATATGTGTTGATTTCCACTTGCATTTTAAATTGAAAAGTAAAACAGAGTTTGTTGTAAATGCAATTTAAAACGTATTTGCAATGTTTCTTTCTCTCTACCTACTGAGAAATGGAAGACAGGTGATTTAGTGGGCGGCCACAGGTTTCTTATGCAGATTCCGTTCCATTGCACTCACCTTATTGCTTTCCGTCTCCTGTCTGTCACATGCTGTTGGGCGCCAGATGTCAGTTCCCGCTTGCAAATATAAAATCCGAGCATGCTTTTCTCCTTGTGGCCAAGCTTCCACCTTTTAGTGAAGCTTACTTTTAGGCTTGTGGTTAGGGGAAAATAGGGGAAAATTCGACCTTGAATGGGGCATAGTGTGGAGTGCTTTTGTCACTACTGCTTTGCATTATCGTGATTTGATTTGATTTGAAGAACTAAATTTAAATTTTAGTTTAACTTTGTACGTAGAGTATGGTGATGAGCATAGGTTACAGTTCAAGTAATACCATTACCCGGTTCAAACTTGAATTGATAATAAAGTGATTTATATTTTAAGTGATTATAATAGACTTTTACAGAATTCTGAAATTTTCATTAAAAGTGTGGCCTGAATGTAAATGTTTTTCTAGGAAGCCGTAGCTAGTCCGATTAATGTTCTATTCTGACTTTGTTTCTCCATTATCCCTATTTAGAATGATGTATGGGGAGGACTTATGCCACTGAATAAGAGTGATTATCTCTGGCGATAATGGGTACCGAAGGTCTATAATCTTAGTGTGATTTTGTGATAGCGGCAGGCTCAAATTGTGGCTTAGCACTGAATGTAATTGAAATGGCATCCCCCAGCGTGGCCATTAACGGCTAGCTATGATTGATAGTGGTCAAAGGAACTCATTCGGTGGGCTTAGACCATAATAGAGGATGACTGTGGCTTATTTCTTTCCATTCCCTCACAAGGCTAAAGCCCGTAGTTCATCCGACATTGTTCCCCGCAAGTGGTATGCTGCTAACAGAAGATCAAACATGAATCAAGCCATCTTAAGACATATAAAGCATTTAGTTTTTATGACCATAAATTTGCATGTGGCTGGTTAAGCGCTTGCTGGTGATTTCGATGAGCTAACAACAGGGACAAGCAGTCATGCAGTTTTTTTTTCCCACAACTCGTGGCGCGACTTTGGGGAGATTACACTGAGAAGGCTTTATAAGCTTTACTGCAAATTTAATTCTTTAATATGCTTAAGAAATTTATGAAATTTAATAATGTATGCAGATTTTTTGACTAAATTGTATTGTACTTATAGTTTTATTATTTGGTTCTTGGTAAATATTTCTTATTAATATACGCTTTCAATAAAGTATTTTTCTCAGCTTATTTTACGAGAGTTTAGAAATTGAATTGGTTTTTATTTTCAACGACTTTATGCTGTGTCATAGCCTGCACTCTATTGGGTTCCCGTGCTCGCACGCCCGGTTTATTTAGTAGTAAAACTAGTTCAACTCAGAACTCTTCCTACGCCCCGCTTTAATGGAAATCATAAATTAATTTTCGGGAACAGACCGGCCTGCAGAAGATTTGATTCTCAGACAAAAGGCACTCCAGTGACTAGAAGACCTTGCTTTTGAAGCAAAGCGAAGCTTGTCCGGCATTTAGCCGCTCACTAAGCCACCTTTGTCGAGGCTTAGTCAAGCGGCTATTAAACCGAAAGCGATTTCGGTTTTTGGCATTAGTTCTACTTGTGCCTCGCAGGCGTCAGCACTCCGAAATGAAAGTGAGTTGACGCTGGAACTAGGATTTTGTAAAAGGATTAACATCTAACTGACTTCCCTGCTCCTTGAATTAGGTATTTGTGTGTCTTCTGGCTCTGGCCGCCACTCTGGCCTCTACCAATGCAGGACTTCTGGGTCTGCTGAAGGGCGGAGGAGGCGGTGGCTACTCAGGAGGCGGTGGCTATGGCGGCGGATACGGAGGGGGCGGCGGTGGAGTCCAGGTCGTGAAAGTCATCAACACTTATGAAGGAGGACACGGCGGCGGCTACGGAGGTGGCTATGGAGGAGGTGGCTACGGAGGAGGTGGCTACAGCCACGGCGGTGGCTGGGACTCTGGAAGCTACGGAGGAGGTCATGGAGGAGGCTATGGCGGCGGCTACGGAGGCGGGTATGGAGGCGGATACGGAGGAGGCCACGGAGGTGGTGCCCGCGTCGATGTCTACAAGGTGATCACAACTACACATGGAGGTAGCTATGGAGGTGGTTACGGCGGCGGACACGGAGGCAGCTATGGAGGCAGCTACGGAGGCAGCTACGGAGGTGGTTATGGTGGACAGTCCGGCTGGTGGAAGACGAAGTAAGCACCAGAGATACAGCCCAACGCACCCAAATGCCTTCCATTCCTCACAACCGCTCTCCATTTAGCTGTAATCCGGATATAAACTCGTTCTATATTGTACCTGCAAAAATCTTCCACCGCCACACAATCTTAAATCTCTGCAGTTGACTTCTTTCCTAAATTACGGAAACGAGTTTGAGATTATCGCAGACTGCTTGGCGAACCCACAAATAAAAGTAAAAGTGAAATATATTTAAATTAAAAAATATGCGTGGCCTTTTTCACTTTGCCTGATTAATGCCTAATTAGCATTGCGATGGATTTAATTATGTAAGTTTACAATTCCCTTATTTGCATATTTTTCGGGGAGAACGTAAGCACAATGTTTTCGGAATTCGATAGGACTTATTGCTGTGATTCTCAAAATGGTTAACAAACTAATTAAATTCTGGTTTTGAGTAATGAATTATTATTTTAGTTCCAAAGTCTAATGTTATTATACCGCTCATGCGGAGATTTAATTGCATTTATACATTTTAAACATTTTGCTTCTATAACCATGACTTAATGGATGGTTTCCGGATTCTTTATGTGAATTATCATAATTGAGAATATTAATTTCAATGTTTTGAAATGTTTACCTTTTAATTGTCAAAATGCCGATGATATTGCCTATAAGGATTGCATATTAATACAAGCATGAATTTTCCTATGAAATTATCTATGAATTAACGATTATTTTAAAATAAAATACTTTTCCGCATTCGGATGTAAAATCAAGTTAAAATATTTAAAATGTTTTAATTGTTAATTGTCACGGAATTCTATTTTAGACTTTTGTTGAGTTAAAAGTACATTCTCATTACTTTTTTCTGAGAGGGTCTTATTTTATTCATGCTCATATTCAGAATAATCAAAATGGATGGAAATGGTCTTAGAACTGGTTCCTTTCATATTAAATATGTAAGTAATCTTCTCCAACTTACACCTACTACCTACTACCAAACTTATTTAGCTGGCTCTGGCGCTTTAACTTGGCTAACCCTCACACAAACAGCTTTTCATCTGCCGGCAAAATAGAGTACTGAACTCTGAAGCCGACTAATTGGATGATGATTCATTTTGGGTAATTCATTATTCTTGTGCCCTCTGGAATCTCGGCAGAATGCTGTTTTGATTAAATTCTGGGGGAGAGTTCTTGTACTTACAGCCAACTAACTTTCATCCTTGTGTTCATGGCAATGAGGAAAATGTTTACACAGCTGAACTCTGGCCCAACATGTTCCTTAGCTCAAATCTGTGGAGTGTGTGTGTGTTTGGGCCAGAGCAATAAACCATCAGACAACGACAACCGAATATGGGACAAACACCCTGGGACTGCAGAAGTTGAATTTATGGAAGGCGGAGATGGGGCCGGAGGTTCGCAAGTTTTATTGGGCTTTGGCCAAAGGAAGCGGAAGCAGTCCTATCAAATGGATACAGGAAGTGAACATATTTGGTCGAGTATCTAAATATATAACAGCCAAGTATCTTTAAGGTAACCTTCTCGCATTATAGGCTGCAGGTACCACACACAAAAGAAATCAATTAAAAAAGGTTGAATGTTGCGAAGTAAATTGCTTGTATCCTTTAAGTTTATACAAAATTACAGCATCGCTGTGTTTCCTAGATACTTGAAAATATTAGAGAGTCGTGTCTTTTCTGTGTATCAATGATTTATTTGTATACATTTTTTTTGTAGCTTTTCTGTTTTTTGTAAAACGTTGCTGCTTACAGGCGAGTTACACTTACGGCTAGTAAATAAATAAGTTCAATAAATTATTACTACATACAGTTAGGCAAGCTAGAGTTAATGGGAGTGCGCTGGGGAATGAGATGAAAGCGGAAGTACGAGAGGTAATTGAAAATAGCAAGTGCAGTTAGCAGAGCGAGGCCAGAGATACAGATGCTGAGGCGTTGAGATACAGATGCAGATGCAGAGGCAGAGTTCAGTAACAGTAAACGCGGATCGAGAACAGAGCAGGGCAGAGTGGGATACAAACAAAACATAATCGATTAAAGCAAATACTAATCATTATAAAAAATGTGCATGCCCAGTGGGAACGCACGTTCTAGATACATTTCAGGCGATGTACCCATAGGTGCCACTGCGCGTAGAGTGAACCGTTGGAAATGCATCAAGTCTTCTTGTCTGCCCCGCAGTGCAAGTGCAAAAAGAGAGTTTATGTATATCTAATTACAATCCGTCCGCCGTCCGTGATTTATCCACAAGATAAATGCAGCTATCTAACACTTGGTGTCACACCTCCGTTCTCCTTCCGGCCTCCTCCGTCGTCGGTCCTACGACTTGGTCACCTGCGGCGCCACGGCCTTGGGATGTAGATGCTGCACCTGTTGAGGGATCTGCGGATGACCTGCCGCCTGCTCCTGTACGTGCGACCGATACGCCAGCTCCTGGGCTTCGGTCAGGGAACGCCGGTCCCAGCCCCCGCCTCCTCCGCCGCCACCACCGCCCGAGGACCAGCCGCCGCCGCCGCCGCCTCCACCTCCTCCAGACGACCAGCCCGAACTGCCGCCCGACGACTTGCCGGACATCAGCTTCTTCAGCCCGATTATTCCGGCCAGGAGCAGGGCGATCTTCGAAATGATCAACGCCTTGCCTGCCAGAATGTACAGGGCTCCCATGGCAATCGGAATCATGCCCATCAGCTTCATGGCCATGCCCATCATCATCATGCCCATCATCTTCTTCATTTTGCCGCGACCTGAAATAGTACAAAATATATCATTTGGTTAAAGTTCGTATCTTATGAAATAAATATACGATCAAGTGAAAGTAAAGATGAGCAAGTAACTATTTATGATTCCCACAAAATAAAATCCCTTCTGGGTAGAGACAATGGACTGCAGATTTCACAAAATCTCTAGAGATTTCAATGGCACCCTTGTAAATTTTCCGACTGTTGGCAACTCAAAAGACGGTGAAAGTGCCAGCTCAATTAACCGAAGGCTAAATGTGAGAACATTTTCCCAGCCTTTCCTCAGAGGCTCCACAGGCATTCCGTTTTGGCAGCACCGTGTGTGGCTTTCATTTTGCTGCCTTCATTAGGGACACTCCAGGCGATTTCACCTGCCTTGCTGGTGAAAATTGCATTTCGACATGGACACGTACATGGATCTGGCCGGGGACATGGAAATGGAAATGGAAATGGACACTAATACTGCCCAAAAGACGGATGATTATAACAAGCTCTAAGCAGGCCGATCGGTGGCAACGAGTATTAGCCAAAAATGGGTTTGCCATTGGGAAAGTGTTGGCTAACTTGTTGACTGCAGCGGCTCGCATCGATTAAAAATCTTGATCAATGATTTGAAAGTAAAAGAAAATTTTCATGTGGCGTGAAAGTAAGTTCACTTTTCGTTGCATTGCACTGCATTGCGATCTACGATCGACGATCTGCGATCTTGATGTGGATGTTGCAGTAAGTGCTTGTGTCAAATTTGTAATTGACGACAGCTCGAACTCAAAATGGAAATGCCGATGGCAACGGCCTAGCCGAGAGGAGTAGCTTTTTCGTGGCCGTGGCCCCGGTGGAGAAATGTGGTCGGGCACTTTCATTACATTTGACATGGTCATGACATCTGAACGTGGCACAGTTTTTGCTTTTTATTCCTCATACTCTGCCCTCTAAAGGGTTAGTTACTCTGGACTAAGACATGTTGCTTATGGTAAAGACTAAATTAATTTAAAATACAACTTTTTAAGATGCTGATTAATAACAAAAATAACGTATTTAGAGAATGATTTCATATTGGAAATTATGAGATTTGAAGACTATCCATCATTAAACTACTTTTATTATTAAAGAAACTACATTGTACTAACAAAGGTATATTTATAAATTGTATCGGATACAATATTCTCTAGACCTAACTCCTAAGTGAAACAAACTAATTAATGTAGTTTAAAAAACGTAGAGTGTTGCAGTTTCGTGATCCCATAATTGCCCCGATTGTCATGTTTTCGGCTCTTTTTGGACAACACGAAATTCTGGCATGACACTTTTTTCGACGTCGTTGCTACCGTCTGATGGCTGAATGTCGTTGTTAAGGTTTCTGGGTCAGTCCTGAGTTGCTCAACGGGTTTTCTCGTGTGTGCGTCGCAAGGGGGAGGGGCCGAAGTAAAAACAATTGCGCATTTTCCCATACCCATTGTGAGGCACGCTGCTCACTACTTCCCCAGTTGTTTACATACAATGCAGAATGATAAGCCAGGAAGTGGGCCAGCCAGCGGTTGCTGATGATGCAGTTGCGAATGTCATTGCCGGCTGGGGTATACTTTGGAGCACTATCGCGACTCTCTTGGCTCTAATAACCGCCTGGCAATTACCGGAGACGGAGCTCGAGACACAGTCTTAGTTGCAGTCAAATTATGTCACTGTTACGCGCTATGGATACTGGGGTATTAGCGGTAACCGCAATTAGACCGCCCACAGAAAGTGATGATTGTGTGGTGGATCGATCTGTTTGTCCAAGACAACTCACAGTAGGTCTAGTATTAATACCTTCTTTCTAGGTGAAAATTAGAAGAAGATAATTGTCATGGGATTGTTGATGTCTTTCCTTAAGGAAACTATAATACTTGATTGACAATGTTCGGGTTTATATTATATGTTACTAAGGAATTATATCTTACAATTAAATTCCAGCCAAGAGCATAGTTTAAGCAGGCTCGAATTGTGTTTAAAATGCGAAACTATAAATGTAGCTTGGTCTAACTTTGGTTTTTGTTTAACATTTACATATATCAAAATATTTTGGCAAAGCAGGAATCAAACTAATTAAGATTTGAAAACAATGCTTTTGAATCGGCGAATCCAGTCACTGTAGCCCAGATTTTGCTTGAAGGAAATGTACTATTTACTACTAGTGATATTAATATTTGATAGGCTTCACTGGCTTTTTAGAATTTTTTTCGAAAGACCCCTTAAAGCAATATCCTTTCCAAATTCTCCTTAGCCCCCTTTGCTCACCTTCCTCTAGGCCGCGTCCAATCTCATCGGATGTGAGCTTGGGGAAGCTGACCTGCAGCGAGTGCCCGTTGAAGAAGTAGCTCAGCCGCTCGATCAACATGTTGGTGAGCTTGGCGTCGCGATCACTGCCGGATCGCGGCAACGAGGACTCCAGCTCGTTCTCGCTGGTCGCCGGTGGACGCGGAGCTGTCTCCAGGCGGACCAGCTTAATGCCCTCGGCCACGTTGATGGCATCGATCGGGGCCAGGCGGTCGATGAACGAGATGGCCTTCTTCTTCAGACATGGCACGAACCCGGCCTCGGCGCGGGTACACTCGTCGTAGACCCGGAGCAGGGTCCGTGCTCCGGCATTCTGCGCCGGATTGCTTAGCTGCTCGGTGGCAGCCGCACAACCGCCTGCGAGAAGGAACACCGTTAGCAGGCTGAGGGGGGTCAGAGCCTGACCTGGCCGCTGCTTGAATGTCATTTTTGGCACTGTTCGCACTCGCTCCTCTCTCTCTCTCGCAACGCAACAACACTCGCGGCACACCACGCGACAGGTGCTTCAGGTGATTAATCCTGCGACGGAGGTCTCGAGTCCAGGATCACTTCTTGGCTCACTGGGCGGCACTGGCACTGGGAGCAGCTTGCACTGGCTGCGGTCTCAAATCAAACTGATGCCCAGCCTTGGCGCGCTTTGTTCTTTTATAGACCTTTCTTTCCTCGCTCGCTCGCTCGCTCGGCGGCGTCTTAATCGCAATTTGATTTTCCTCGGCTTCGTTCGTGGTCTTCGGGCTCGGGCCTTTAGCTTATGCTCGTGCCGGGCTCTTTTCTTAAGTCTGTTTTCCTCCGCTGTGGGAAAATGTGCGCCAGTGCTGCCATTGCAACAGAGCTCAGTTTCTACAAATATTTTATTTAATTTGTTTAAAAGTATCAAGTTATGTTTGGTATGACTTTAAAGTTTTATTTCTTTTAAGTCATACATATTCTAGGTTATAAGTTTGAAATAAATGTAAGCATAATATAATTCCCTAGATATAATAGCGAATATGTCAAGTCCAAAGAAGACCTTCCCAATCAGTTTTGGTAATGATATTCTTATCTGGCTTACGGAACACGTCTTTCATTTCATTTTCCATCACATGACAATCTCGATTTAGCTAAATAACTAAAAAACATCAACGCCGCCAGCGCAGCACTGGCACTGCCTTGATGATCATTGGTAGTAAGCAGAGTCTTCAATGAACCACAGTGCCCAGCAGCGAGGCGAAGGCGAGGCCGAAAGCATTTCCAACGGGTTTTGACTAGTTTTTCCAGCAATAGCTTTCGTTGCTTATGGCCAAACATATTAGTTGCATTAGTGGCATTTGGTAGGAGTTCACTTTTATTTGGCTTCTGACCATTTCAGCAACTGGCTGCCGTTGCCGTTGACACTTTAATTTCAATTTGGATTCAAGCAATTTTCGCCATTCGAGTTTGGCCGCAAAGAAAGTCATTGCCAGCCACTAAACAGTGGCCAATGGCCATGTTTCTTTTTATTATGCAAAATGCCAGGCACTGTGGGTGTGGGACTGAGATCTGGGGCCTCTCAGGTGGGCAGCATCCCACGATGACATGCAACTAATTTTCGAGGCCATTGGCTCTCCCTGCCTAGAGGTGCTTCAAAATGGCACATTACCAAATTGCAAATGAGAACAATTTCACCGCTAAACATTGGTGAATTTGAAATGTAAACACATAGATTATGGAGACTGGAATAGCTAGGAAATGGGATACAGATTTGGATTAATATAAAATTGAGGTAAGAATAACTTTATAAATTTAGCAATTTAAAGTTCTGTAAGTATCTTCTCATCGTCTTGTCTGGGTCAGTAATCAGCATAGGGATTTAATAGCTGTATCTTTATCCGATAGAATGTGCTTCCACACATGCTAGTGGCTTAGGGAAAGGAAAGCTGTGCCGCATAATTGTGACTTTTCTTTGCGGCTGTACTGTTGCAATAAAAACTAAACGTTTCAACCGAAAAAAAAACTCGGAAAAACTGAACCTGGAGAAATTACATTTTCTGGATTCTTCGTGTTTTTCGGGGCCTTTCGCTTTGCGATCGGTTTATGTGGCAGGCGGACATAAAACGGAATATGAGCCGGACCCTCTGGGGGGAGGGGCTTCACATGCTGATTTTTAGCTAATAAACCTCAAAATTAATGCCCCTCCGGCTCTAGCAATCTTTGAGTGGTGCTACTTACGGCTGCTACTTACTGCCACCGGCAGCTGGGCTGGCCAGCATCGCAGCACTTCAAGTGCCGGCACCTTGGCCAAGTAAAAAGTATCTCTTACTTCAAGCGGCTACTCGCTTTTTTCTGGGCCACTCATTTGGATTTTGATTCCCTCGACCGCCGCCTTTTTTTCACGCCACTTTCACTGCCCAACTTGCACTGGTTGGGGGGACATAACGGCCGTTGAAATTTTCCAGGGGCGGCAGTTCATCGATCTGCATAAAGCTCTCGAGTGCCGCCGCAAGTATTTATTTGCACACAGCTTTGTTTCCGTTTAGGTGTCGCCTGATGGACAATGCTGCAGAAGGTGGCGCCAGAGATGGAGGAGGAGAACTAAAGCGTTTTGGGTTCACTGGCCACTTGGAGCCTTCATAAATGTCCCAAAACAAAATGGAAATTTATGGGATTTCCCAGAGAGGCAGTGAACCTGAAAAGCTGGGTGACGGCATGTCCTCGGGCTCCTGCATAACATTAATTTATTTCCCTTGAATGGCTGTTGGGGTCCTCTAATTTGTAAATAATGGAAAGTTTTTAATTTTCTGTTTATGAGTCTTAATCAAACGCAGTCGACCTTTCATAACTAGAGATTTCCTTGCTTGAACATTTTCTATTGCATTTGAAGTCTTTTATTTTCCATTTCAATAGTTTCTTGTCGGGAAATATGTACTTTTCCGCACCCCCAAAAACATGAATAAATTGAAAACTATTCGACACGCTTACATGACGTCGTGAAGAACGTGGCTTTCCTGGGACACTTTCGTGTCGAATTCTTATCCTCGCCTTTCCAAATGCCACTCGCCCGGTGGTACCAACTAATGTGCATCATTGTTTGTATTCCACGTTAAGCCGAGCTGTCAAATTGTCCATCAAGCGCGGGCATTATTCAAGCATTCGGGTTTCCCAACATATGATTTTCCATATCATTGTGCGGGTGGTGTGCAGCTGCAACCGAAAACATCCGCATCCAAGGCCCCCGGGCCACAAAGTGCACCATGTGCCGCTGCAGACTCGAATGTATATCAAACGGTCATATCTCTGAGCTGCGCAGGCGCATGTGAAACAATTCCAATTGTTTTCCTTCCTCTGCGTGCCAATGGTTTTCCACGGGCAAGGCCAAGCCAGCGACAACAGTGGCAGCTGCTGCGGCAGCTATTGCAGCAGCAACATCAAGCTGTCCGCTTCCTTCAGCCCCGCGGCAATTTTTAAGCTTAGCTGTCGCCACGCCTTACACTTTCCTCTTGGCCGAAAGATTTTTCACGGTTTTTCTGTGTCACAGTGCGACTAAGTGCAAAACAAGAGGGAATTTGTAGTTGCTTCAGCTTAGGTAGGACTTTCATGAACCTACTATCTTGTATCAGGGAGCTCTTGAACAACCTTTATTTGTTTATAAATACCTATAGAAAATAGAAATACACTTTGAGTTATTACATGAACCCAAATTTATGTTCTTCCCTGTCTTTGGAAAATCAGTAACCATTTTTCTGCCAGTTAAGAAGGCAAGTAAATTGCTCATCTCTGAGGAAAACAACTAAAGTTGAGTAAATAATTGCGCTTTAATAAACAAAAGCCACAGCAATGCAGCACCAGCAGCAGCTGCACTCGGCGCATGGAAGTCGTTGCGGTTTTAGTGTGTGTGAAATTTTGAAGCTGGCCCCAGAGAAAGTATTCAAAAGTGTATAAAAAGCTGAAACCTACCGCAACGATTAAAACAAGCAGCCATAGTTCGTTCTGAATTCTGGGAGTCGTGTGCGAAAACCTCTGGCTCAGGTTAAAGTTTTTGGAAGGCCAATTAGCTTTCAGTTTTATTTACTGTGTTAGTGTTTTTTTTTTTGCTTAGAACCCGAATCACACGTCGGACTTTCTATTTCATGCCGTGGGGGCTGGGCGATGTGCAATAAAATTGCAATTTTCACAAACAAAGGAAAGCGAAAAGAAAATGTTTATTGCCTTAATGTGTGCGTGAGCTTTTTTATTTGCTTGCTGGCACTGCTGTTATTTGCTGGCTTTTATCGCTTGTTTTGACGCCACATTGACGTTAATCAAAGTTAACCGCCAAACGCTCGCACAAATCTCACGCTAATTAACTTTTATATGGGATCAGCGTCGACGGGTGGGATAAGCCGCCGGCTTTCAGCAGCCCCAGCATCTGTCCACTTGCCCAGTTACCCAGTTGGCCAGTTGGACATCCGCTCCGGCACGGCAGTCACGAGCCAATACTGTTTTTTTTTCTGTTGATTTTCATTTAATTTGCGAACAATTTATTTAAGCGTTATGTCCGCTCGGGGAGTTTGGAGCTGGAGAAAAATTCACCAGCATTTTTCACAGCTGTCCGTCTGCCGGGTGTCGCGTGGCAGCCGCTAATGTGGAAAGTGGAGGTGTGTTGGCCAATCGCGAGATCTGAAAAGTATTTTTTTGAAATAACATCAAAGAAACCCAGGTAAATGTTTAATTTTCTGCAACAATTTGAAGCTTATTAACTTAATTAACGGCATTATTTAAGGCATAGTGCCTCGTCTTGTGTATATAGATAGTCAACTTTTGTTTCTTAGCAACATTACTTTTCTTAAAATATTTTAAAGATTTTTCCTCTACTAGTATTTACGTGTGGCGGTCAGTGGATCGTGGATAAGCATTTTCTCATTACCATTACCGTTAGCATTTATTATGCGTTGCTTTTCGCTTTCTTTGGCGCCACACGTCCCAGTTCACCGTACAGTGAGACCCCTGCGAACACCATCTGCAGACGATGACCGGTGACCGCTGACCGCTGACCACTTACTGCTGCCTATTCAGTCGTGTGTGGTGATCTGTGATGGCTGACAATTAAATCCTCAGGTGTCGCCAATTACGACGCCAAAGTGCGTAATGGTCGAGCACTCGACCCCAATGAGTTGGCTCTAATTAAAGCCATCGGATGTCCCGGCGACTGGAATAATTAAAAGAGTCAAGTTCGAATGGCGCCCTAAGCCGTTGAAGCGCGAAAGTTTCGTCTGAGATGCGATTTCGGGGCAATTCAAGAGTAAATGAAAATGGGAAAAAGAGGTAGGAAAGGCAGGCTGCCTTCGCAAGGGGGGGAAATCGCAACGGCAAGAGGCAGGCGCATATCTCGATCTCACTCGACATGTTTACATGCACCGAACTGTGCGGTGAACTCTGAGGCAGCTTGGCGGCGGTAAAGGTTGCTGAAAAACGCCGCCTGAACCATTCATTCCTGGGCCAGCATTTTCACCACCGCATCGCCAGCTTCCGATGCTTTCACTTTTTCGGCCGTTGTCACGTTCGCATTCGCCTGGCGATGTTCAATTTATCATCATCCGTGGTCATGGCCATGGCCAGGGCAGGCCGTTGAACTGGCGTCGGAAAACGTTTTTGTGGCAAAAAGGTACGCGATGCCGGGCGATGCGATGCCGTGCGGCAAGGGGTTAAGCCTGGTCATTTGTTAGGCGACCTCGGCAAACGCATTTGGCCATCCCTTTTGGGCCCGTGCAGACCCACCCAAAGCCGTATTCAAATGGTGATTTATTTTGGCAAATTCCTCAAGTGAGATTTGCGCCAGGGATTAAGTATACGCCCCGGGCGCCGTTCGTCTGAGACCACAAAAATAAAAAAGCCACCAAATTATAATAATGCTCACAATGAAATGAAATTTTGTTTTGGCCAACTGAGATGGACAGCAGCCAGTCCGAGTGATGCCTTTGCCTGTGGCCCGGTTTGGAAATGGAAATGAAAATGACAATGCCGGGCATTAAATTCACCTAAAGTGCGACCAAAAGCAAACGAAAATGCTCAAGTGCTGCTTGTGGTGGGGATGTCTGCAGAATCACTTGACTGGCCTGCCTGGCAGCACTTTCTTCGCCGGCCATGTCAAAGTTGTTATTGCGGCCTATCGCCTGTTGCCCGTTGTGGCATGCCACGTTGATTGATGACCAAAATGCCGACTCCACCAGCGGCCAGCGTCGATGCCTGGGTCCGGCCATCTTGATTGGCATTTAACATGGCTGTGAACTTTGCCTTGTCATTCATAGGGGACTCCAGCTCCATCTGAGACTCCGTCACCGACGACTCCTTAGTCGCGGTAAGTTGAGCCGAAACGAGCCTCGAATTTCACCGCAAATATGCAGTGCCAAATTCCCAAAACACTGCCAGAGTATTCTTAAGGTGCCGCCATAATTGAGTGTCATACGGTGGATTAAATTACGCCGGAGATGTATTTATAAACTTGCGGATTTTGGGCCAAGCACGGAGAGAAAGGAGAAAGGAGGAAGAAAATCATTGTTGTTTAAATATAATGTTGTCTTAGGACATTCATATTTTATTCTACCCATTAACTGCTTTGGTATTAATTATCTTTATACAATGAAGTGTTAATGAATTATAGCTTTACTTTCAGAACTTATTTAACTTATTACACACAGTTAAATTAATTTAAACATAAAAGGGTAATCAAAATGTTTACTTAATATTTTTCGGTGCACAAAGTATGCTATAACAATTACAGGCCCAGGCCTCGAGGGCTTAGCCGCTAATTTCCAGGGTAAACAAATGCAAAGCAGCTTTTTCCAAATTTCCCAAAACAAAAATAGCTCCGGCACGTCAAGTGAGTTCCGTGTTACTGGCCCCCAGGCCTGCGGCCAAATGAAATTGAAATATGCCGCAGAATTTATTTTTTGCAGATTTACACGAGAAATATTATACATCAAATTGAATCGACTCGCGGTCGTGTTCTCTCTCGCCGAGGGCAAGTGAAAATGGTTTTGTGTAGGGCCAAGACAAACAAACGAATGTATAATTTAAGGAAAATGCTTGCGACAAGCGTATAATAAATTCATCAAGACAGCAGGCAGCCAGCCAGTCAGGCAGTCAGTCAGCCAGTCGGCCGATCAGATCAGATAGTCACGGTCCGGCTTTCCTCGCCGCGGTGCAGTGCAGTTCATCAGTTGTCGGGGGTCAGAGTGAAACGTAATTGGCCCGCGGCACTTAATTTGATTGAGGAGAGGGTCTGGGGCAGGGCAGGCACTTGGAGTGGGGCCGAGAGTGGGAGTTGCAACTCCGCTTGGGCCTCCGGCCATAGCAACCTGTGTCCCAGGCCACCTCAGATCCCAGGCTCGGTACTTTTCTTGGCGGGGGCGACTCGGATGTCAACGCAAAGTGAAAGTGAAAAGTTCGCCAGCGATGGAAAAACCAAAACAAAACCCGAGAGAGCTTCTCTTTTATGCAATTGTTTTGGTGGCGAACGGGTTCCCAGCCACAGAATTGTGTATTCTGCCTTATTAAGTTTGAGTCGAACGCTGAGACAAAGGCTAAATAAATCGCGCGGGCATCGGGAAAAAGTTTCAGGCAGATCTTGGCCAGGTTTGCTAGGCTGTTTTTTGTAACTGCACTGTGGAAATATATGGTAGGAGTAGTAATTTTGTATTTATTGTGAAGTGAAATAATTTAAGGGATCGGGGATCAGAGCTACTAACAAGGCAGACCACAAGAGCACCGAACAGAAATATGAGTTTAAACATTTAAATAAGAATTGAATTTATTATAGAATGTTTAAATACCTTCTAGAAAGCTGGCGTCCAAAGAGGATCTAACCATTATTATTTTGATTTAATTAAATAATACTTTGATCTTTTTAATTATGCAAATATTCTTATTGAATTATTTTAGTTAGAATCCCCAAAAATCCATCACAATTAATGGAATAAACATGGTTCGTTAGAACCATTTTCTCCAAGTGCTGGCCAACAATTGGCTTCGATCACTAAGCGCCCGGTTGTTTGCTTGCTGTTAACACAAAATGCCAATTACTGCGAATTGTGGGCTGCTGCATCGGGCGCTTTGTACCTGACAGTTGGCCCCGCATTTTCGGCCTATTAGCGCTGGATGCGCGATGGTGGATGGATGGTTTGTGGAAAGTCGGATTGCGTGTGAGCCAAAACGTGAATTATCATAAATTATCGCCGGCGGATTATGCATCGGCGAGGGTTTCTACATTGTCGAATTCGCATTGGTATTCGAACGCTCGAACTGTGTGTGCTGAGGTTTGTAGAACGAACCGAAACTTATGCAGAGATATGCACTTTCCCGCTAGAAATGAAAAACACTCTTCGTGCCGGCGGATTCGCGGCGTGTTTCGGCGCGATAAACTTGCAAATCCCATCATTAGATGTTCGTCAGCTCGGCTTTTTTAATTAATATTTCATAAATGAAAGGCGTCGAGCATAAATTATGCATGAGCCGCAGCGGAGGTGTTGCTCTGTTTGTTGTTTCAGTCGCTACACTTGCCGAAATGTTTGGGCCAAAGCTGGGCACTTCTGCAGGCAGCCTGAAATTGTGCTTCTGGTTCGCTTTGAGCTTCATCTGAAAAGTATACCTCGGGGAATAAATAAATACTTTTAACTTGCGTTTCACCACCCTTTCAGACCTTGTTAACTTTTGCAGTTAATATAATATAAAAAAAAATATAATTGCAATTAAATTCCACTCTGCTAATTGTTTGCCGAGATTAAAATAAAACCAATTACTTTATATTTGCACACGTGTATTTGGTCATTAAAAATTATTGGCAAAAGCTGTAAATAATTGAATTTGACTGCTTGTGTTTTCAAATGTTAACCTAGTTATTGCGGTTATCTTCTACGGGTTTTAATTAAAAGGATGACACTGGACTTAAATAATGTATCATCTGGCAAATGAGCAATAGCCATAATTTCACATTTAGATGCATTTGTTTGAATGGAAATAAATGTATCCTCATTTAATGTAATTGCTCTCTTAGAAACCAAAAATCAGAGTTTGAATAAATAATATTGGGACTAAATTAGAATGCTTTCAAGACGGGCATGGACTACTTTAGCTTTGCTCTCCTTTTGCCTTAATTAACACTTTATTTTGGAGGAAATACAACCAGCTAATATCCTTAATTCCAAGTAATTTCATGCTTTTTCCAGCATTATCCGATTCGTTCTAGGATAATTCGCTTCTTGCACTTTCATTAACTTTCCTCCTGCTGGCGACAGGTCTCGCTGCGATTCTATAATTCCTCGGCAATCCGCATTAATTTCGGTTTCGATGCGCTTGCCTAATAAATATGTATGCCCAATTCTTCGCGTGTGCAAACGAAAGCCTGGTAGGAGCGGAGAGCCACTGCAGTATCTCGGCTTACCGATGAAAGTGGGCGTCGAAGGCGCTGGAAAAGTATATAAAATGAGCCGAGCCGGGCATATAAAGAGTGGAATAATTGCCGAGGCCGAGATCTGCTAATTACGGCAATGAGCAATGAAATTGGCCCCCGACAGCCAGCCTGCCGAATGCACTAAATCTGCAGCGAAGCTTTGCTTTAGTGCCTTCGGCGTGGCTGGCAGGCAGTCCCCAGCTGCTGCCTGCACTCATCATGCATACTACGCTCTAAATAGCCACCAGCTATTGTTGCACTCAGAGAAAATACTTGCTTTAAATACAAAACCCTATTTCATTTTCTTCATCCCAGTAAAATCAAGCTTCAATTCCAAGCTTCGAGTTCATATCCTCTTCCAGTTTATATTCCCCTATTCACACATTTTTTTTACGACTCTAGGAAATAGAATTGAAAAAGAAGTACTTATCGTTTTTCTGAGTGCCTCTTCGCCATCCGCCCAGGCAAAACTGGCTGCAACGGGTGCCTGGCTAATTGTGGCAAGGTAAAGTGTATAAATTTGGCGGACAAACTGGCGCAGAAGATCAGTTGGCCAAGAGATTCTCCAGCAGCTGCAACCGCACAAGACAGCTGACGGAGCGACACAAGAGCGAGTGATCACAAGGATTGGGACACGCATTAGCATGGATTCGCGCCTGGGTCTGCTCATCGCCCTGCTGCTGGCGGCCGTTCAAGCCTTCGGAGCCCTGGAACCGCCGGCGAGTCCGACCGCCTCGGAGAACGGCCTGCTTCGGACGGTGCGCCACGTGTATGGCCAGTGCGCCGACAGCGAGGATGTCTTCTGGTGCTGCAAGGTCCAGGGCGTTCGCCTCCTGGGCCGCGCCCTCAAGGTGCCGCAGCTGGGCATTGTGGACGGTGTGAGTCTGGTGCGGCGCGAGTCCTTCGGCCAGGACACTCGAAGTGGTCGCGCCAGCTTGGTGGAAAGCCAGCTGAGCAACCGCGACCTAGAGCACATGTCTGGCAAGAGCCTGGACGCCCTACTCCTGGACCGCTTCCTCAACTTCGTGCACAGCCACGAGCTGCAGGTGAATCTGCCGCGCCTGCTGCGCTTCGGCGAGCGCAATAGCCAGGACTGGCTGCAGCACCTGTTGGGCTACTTCCTGCCCGCCAGCGGGGGCGAGAGCGAGGGTCGCAAGAAGAAGGACGACAAGAAGTATCTGGGCCCCTTCATCGCCGCCGTTCTGCTGAAGACCGCCATCATGAAAATGGCCTACCACTCGATCGCCATTGTGGCGGGCAAGGCCCTGGTCGTGGGCAAGATAGCCCTGATCATCAGTGCTATAATCGGCCTGAGGAGGCTGGTGGGGCAGTCCGGTCAAAGCGAGAAGACCACCTACGAGATCGTGAAGCACCCGCAGGTGCAGCAGAGCCACACCTATTCCTCCAGCCACCAGGGTGAGTACGACACGGGCCATGATGGCGGCTCCTACCACCGCAGCATCGACGACGAGATGATGATGCAGGACAAGGCCTACCAGGCCTGGATGCCCCAGGTGGGCGCCACAGCCTCCACCGCCGTGAAGGGGTCGCGATAAGGTCAGCGCGGGGTCCGCAGCTCCACAACCAAAGATCCAAAGATCCCACAGCAGCCCCGCTTAGTCCAATCTATATCAAATTGTATTTATACTCGACAGCCCTCCAGTTTAAGTTTAGTTTTTATAGTTAATATGTTACCACAGAGCGAGCATTAAAGGAAAAGAGTTTAATGGGTGTCACTTTCTGGGAGGATTGTCCTTGGAGCGAACTTAGATTAGTTTCTTATGTATATTAAATATTTTTCTTGGGCAAGTGGCCAAAATAAATAATTCCCATTGCAGTATAACATCAGCTTTAATAAATATTTAATACAAACTTGTCTTAGTCGTAGAGTTAGTTCTAGTTGCTCGCCAGTTTAATGTGTGTGTAATCATTCGTATGGACACATTAGGATTATTCTAGTGGAAGACTATAGAAAGCCTCGTGTGGGCTTGGTGGCCTCCGGTACTGGATGCTGGGGATCATATTCCGCCTGATGCAGGCGGCGCTTCAGCGGTTCCATTTGGTAGGCCTGGTAGAACTCCATGGGGCCACCCAACGGCGGCTCCTCCACCTGCTCCAGCTGGGAAGAGGCGTAGTCGTGGGTGGGCATGCTGCGGTGCCAGCCGCTCTCGTGACTGGAGTGGACCACCACGTGCTCCGTGCCGCCACCGCCACCGCCGTGTCCACTACCACTGTGTCCAGTCGAACCCTTTTTTAGACTGCCCTGCGGAGAGAGGCGTAGCGCCAACAATTTGGACGGAACTGTTCTAGGCGGGGAATCTACTCACCAGCAGCGATATGACCAAGGCGATCTTGGCCATTATGAAGGCGGAGCCGGCGATGAGGATGACCTTGCCGAGGAACATTTGGGCCAGGGTGGCCATCATGATCATGCCGCCCATCATGGCCATGTGCTTGTCTTTGTCCTTCTTTTTGCGACCTGTTTTTTTGGAGCAGTTTTTATTTTTCTTTTTATATTTCTCTGTCTTCTTTTTCTTTTTCTTCTTCTTAGGCTTCTTCTTCTTCTTTTTCTTATCCTTATCCTTATCCTTATCCTTTTTCTTTTTCTTCTTAGACTTTTTCTTCTTCTTTTTCTTCTTAGACTTTTTCTTCTTCTTTTTCTTCTTCTGCTTATCCTTATCTTTATCTTTGTCTGGGGTGGCTGCAAGCACTTCGAAGCTACCCCATCCTCCTATCAACTTATCGACCTTATCATCTACGGTATAAGTACCTTGATCAAGGCCCAGCTCACTGCCAAAGTCGTCGATGGCATTGGAAATGGTCAGCTGCCGCGGAAGCTTGACTCGCAGAGCCCTTCCCTGGACCAGCTCCAGTAGCTTCCCGGCCAATCCCGTATCCATCCGCCTCCTGCTCTCCTGCACGGCCTGCGGCTCAATGCTCAGATAATCACTGATCTGCCAGGTGCTGTTATCCTGCGCCGCAGCGTCCACCAGTCGCTCACTTTCGGTGGAGAAGCATTCCCACATCTCCTGGCCGCCCCCCAGGCAGTGGGCTATGATCTGGCCCAGTCCCCTGGGACTCCAGGGGGAAATCGATGTGTTCCCGGAGAAGGTCTCGTTTTCCTTGTGGCTGAGAGCCAGGACCAAACAGCTCTGGAGAAGCACACACTGCAGCACAAGCACACGCCACATTTTCTGAGTCACACCAACTTCGCTCTGATAAAACCTCTTTTATCGCTATTTGAACCACAAATAACCCAGGCAGCAGCTCCACTGTGCTATTTATATTGCCCCGATCTTTCTCCGGGGACAGCAATTAACACGCTTGTCAAAGCACGACACTGCACTCTCGATAGGAATCAAATATAAATAGAAATGCTTCCAGAAGGCTGCTCGCTGAACCTTGACTTTAGGAAAACTGAAACCGAATCGCACTCTTTTTTCGGTTAAGTAAACTTTCGTTTTGGGGAAACCACTTCATCGCAAGTACTGTTTAATTATAAAATAAACACACTGTGACAATAAACCTAGATTTATAAGGGTAATATAAGATTGTCCTCAGTGTCCTTAAGTATTAATCGTATTTCTGTAGTTAAAAGGCTTTGGTCGGAATTGTTTGGAAAGCCTAAATAAAACTATGATGCACTGCAAAGTTAAAATGAAACACCAAAATAAAATATGAAATAAACAACTATTTTTGTTTTCACTTTAAATAAAAAAATATTTGTTGTTTGCTATAAATATAATATTTATTATTTCACATAAAAGAAGCAAAGGTTCTTTTCTTGTAGAAAATACTTCCGACAGTCTGTTTTAAAAGTGTCAGTTACGGCTGTAAAGCTAGCTAAATTGTTTGTTGTATAAATTATGCTATATTTTCTAGGTCTTCCGACTCAATTATGCTTTTTCTCCGAGTGTGAGCGCTGTGAGCCCTACAGCGACCGCAAATCCACCGCCTGCCAGCCCTTCATGCCACTGGCATCCTGAAAATTTCGCATCAGAAGATCTCCCTCCTGCTCCACACTGGCTGCATGTAGTTTGTTGCTGGGCCTCCGTTGGTTCTCAAAGTCATAGAATCGGTCTTCGGTCTGTGGCTTATGAACGGGCTTATGGACTGGAGGCGTTTGAGCCGGTGCCTCTGCCACTCGCGGTTGCTCGAATCGAACTTTTCGCTCGGTGCGACGGTACGGCGACGCTTCGTGAACATCGTATTGGTGATGCAACTCGTCGCCGTGGCC
The DNA here is from genome assembly GCA_008042635.1 of Drosophila nikananu. Taxonomy (NCBI): domain Eukaryota; kingdom Metazoa; phylum Arthropoda; class Insecta; order Diptera; family Drosophilidae; genus Drosophila; species Drosophila nikananu. The sequence goes on from VNJV01010057.1 coordinate 23,522, forward strand.
AAAAACTGTAGTTTTCCCTGGAAAATGACCCACTGGTCGGTGGCCATGGAAACCACCACCGAAGCCGAAGTTGGAGCCGCCAAAGCTACCGAAACTGCCGCCTCCAAACCCTCCGCCGCCCAGACCGCCCAAGGATCCCATTATTCCGCCGAGTCCCAGGAAGCTGCTCACATAGACCGCCAGCTTGACCAGGAATAATGACTTCTTGAGAAGCAGACAGATGCCTGCAAAGAGCAGGGGAACCAGGGCCACCAGGTTGAACTTGAGGCCAAGGAGAAACGGAAGCAAATATTGCTTGGCCAGTAGTCGGCCTGAAAAATAATTTACATGTTTTAAAAGCCCTTCCTTTTTCTAATAAACATATATTTTGTCGTTACCCGTCGTTGGTTCTTCAAAGCCAAACTGACGCTCCCCTTGCCCTGCTCCATCGAGCACGAACTCAGCCACGCTGTTCGCATCCGTTGTGGGCCCGATCTTAAACATTAGACCCGGGTACAATCCGTCCATGTGCCACTCGAGACTCCGCTGGCCCATCACGGCACCGGCGTTCTCTAAAATTCCCCGAAAGTCCACCGGATCTGTGTCGAGAACATTGGCCAGCGACCTCACCGCCGGCGCTTCGCTTTTCACCGTCACGAAATCCTCCACGAATCTGACATTATCGCTCTCATCCAATCGCTGGATGAAGTTCAGGGCGGACCGGCCCAGACACTCGCTCAACTTGGGCTGCTGGGCACCGCGAACACACTGTTTGAACTCGGAACTCATTGCGGAAAAGTCACTGCCGATCGCGGATCTCAGCTGAAGGAAGCTGATCAGGAGGAGAAGCGAGTCTAGGGGCGACATGTTGGTCAAGTGCTTGGACCTCTACTGAGCCCGCTGGCCAACTGACCCCTGCATTATATACCTTCAACTTGTTATACAATAATCAACTCTGTTTTGCCCAAATCTGCTCCCATTCCGGTAACTCGCAGCTTTTTGCACATGGCCCAATAACGGAAATAGCTTTACTTCAACGCCAAGTGGCGCACCGACGCTCTCCGCCTTCTTGCTCCTAACAATGTTGCCACCGCTTTAGCCGGCATGGTCATGGTCAGTGCACACGTCCCAAAGCTGCGTCGACTTGTGGCCAATTTTTCGCACATCTCGCCCATTATGCAATGGGTTATTGTTATTCCACAGAAATTATGAAACCCACGCGGGCGCCACCGTTCGCTCGGACCCTCGGAAAATCTGCAATTACCATAGCTAATGCCAGTCAATTAAATAAACGGAGATGCTTAGAGAATTAACCGAAATGTTCCATCGTTTACACGGCCAAGCTGGAAAATTGCTGCAAGTCAATTATGGAAACAAACAAGGTGAAAAAGGGGCTAGCTTAAGTCGTAGCAGAGATACCCCACATGGAGACGGCCGTCTTAACTTTCAGATAACTTATTCTAGTTGTAATAATATTTTGTTTGGACCTCAGGGCATTTTAAGTCAAAATTTAATATTATTTGCTGACATTATTTTTAATGAAATTCATCTGGTTCTTATTACAATTTCCTATATAAATTATTATTTACTTTCACATCTCCAAACCTTCGCCAAAAGCGATATAGAACCCATATTAATCCCCTGCTAAAGAGTACGAAAAGTTTGTGACTTAATCCCCTTGAGTTTTCTTGGGCGAACATTTGCCTACTTTCAGGCAGTGCCAGTAAAAACTCATATTCAGCTTTGGTGATGCCAGCACGTCACAGCTCTTCACTGCAATAACAACATCAGTAAGGCATTTCGTGGTCTTTGCGGGAGGTGAAATTTGAATATCCCCCAAGGGTAGTGTCTGACACCTTGTCACCCCCAGACCCCCGGCGAAGAACTCGCCTATTTCGTTAACGAAACGGAGCAGACAGGCGGCGAGGGGCTAAACTTCCAAGGAAATCACACTCCTCGTAAATCATTTATTCCACCTTTACAAACTTCGAGGATTTTTGGCATTGGAATTACTGTTTAATCTGTGTGCGGTTCTAGACGAAAACTTTCGTAATTTTGTAAAAGTTTGCGTTTTAAATACTGAGAAAATACAAAGTTTAAGAAAACTTGGAGTTGACTTTGGAGTATTAGATTTTTCAGAGTCATTGCATATATATGATGTCAAATATGTTAAACTTATATTGTAAATTTAATTTAATTGCTAAATCAAGTGCATTGAAAAAACAAAAAATTAATCAAAGTAAACTTCATTGTTTTCCTTTATATAATCTTTCTTTCGTAATTAACAATAAGCCTCGAGTTAGAGAAATAATTAACCAAAATCCATATTTAATTTAGTTTCACTTTAACTTAAATGACAATTAAAAACTGTTTTAGTTGTAACTTTATGATAGTAAATAAGTAATTAAAATTAAAATTGAAAAGATAATTTCAACCAGTTTGAGTGTGAGTCCGCTAAATGGCCACCAGCTAATAAATTTCCAATTGCAAGTGCGCGACAAAAAAAGAAATTGTATTAATAAACACTTTCACCGCCGATACTTGAAATTCACGGCCAGTTGCCTGCAGTTGTTTACAAATAGTTACACAAAAAAAGGCAGCAACAAAAGATATTCGAGGCGTTCATCAGACCTTTTGGCCATTTTGACCGTTTTGTCGGCGTTGGCCATTTATATGCCAAATACCAAGTGCCAGCGGCCATAAATTGCAGCTGCGGGGCGTGCTCCCAAGTCTGGAGCACGACTTCACGTTCGCATCCATCCACACACCCAATTTGTGGGGGAATTGGAATTGGAATTACTGGGCGTACGTGTTGCACTGCGAATGCAAAAATGAAAAGCAGGTCGCAACTTTCATTAGATTTTCCCGAGATGTGGGCCTGCCTGCCTGTCGGCGGGGTGTGTTTGTCTGCGAGTGTCTGTGTGCATTTTCTGGAGCGACATCGGATACTGCCCAGCGATAACTGACCGAGGCTATAGCTTCAGCTGGAGCTGGCGCTGGGGCTTCTCCACGCCTGGCTGCCGCAAGTGAAATCCACTGCTCTGTGATTTTGTGTGTCGCACATGCATTTGATATCGCTGGCCTCGTTCGCCTTATTCTTCGTTTCGGTGAAAGAGTGAAAGCATTTCGCCAGCGGTCGACGCATACGCGGCGTATGAGTGATATTTCATGGCTGGAACAGCAAAAGATCGGAGTCGGGTTCGAGTTCGAGATAAATGCGGCATTTCTTTTATTTTACTTTATTGGATTTGATTCGTGTGTCTGTGTGGGAGGGGCGTGGCGAGGGGCGTTGGCCAGCGCCTAGCAGCGGCGCAAAGTTAGGCAGTTTAGTTTCAGTTTAGATTAGTTTAGTTTAGTTTGGCTTTAGAGTTGAGTTGAGTTAAGTTAAGCGTAAAGTCAATAGTAAAGCTCTGAGTATTAATACAAAAGTGATTACGTTTAAGATTTAAGATTAAGCAACGCAAGGCCAACCCCCGGCTACACCCCTACTTTTGTCTCTCATTCTTAGTTGCTACGGTTTGTGGGGTCAAGTTCTGTTTTGGGTTTCTTTTTCATCTTTTCTTCTGATGGCGCCTTATGTGTGTAAGCCTGGCATGAACTACATATGCTATACAAATAAATTAAATAAATAGAATAAATTAGACGGCCCTCCGAGTATTGCACTGATGGTTGCCTCAGCATTTTGGCTTATTGCTTGTACGCCGCGTAGGCCAGCTGCTGGGCCTGCGAATCGTCCTGCTGCAGCGAGCGCCCGTAGCTGTGCTCGTGCTCGTAGTGCGGATGCGCCACCACCTCGTAGTTCTCCTTCTTGGACTCCAGCAGCTTCTTCAGGCCGATGATGCCGGAGAGCAGCAGGGCGATCTTGCCGATCACCAGGGCCTTGAAGGAGATTAGGGCCAGGAAGCCAATGGCCAGCGGCAGGAGGGCGGCCATCTTCAGCTTGAAGAGCATCAGCAGCGGCATCAGGTACTTCTTCTTCTCCTTCTTCTTGCCACGGGCTAAAAGACAGACGGATGGGGATTTGTGTGAGTTGGGCAGATTAGCATTTGCGCATTACTTTCGCTGGATCAAAGCCGACCGCTCATTAGCAACTGGAGCACAGATAATTAGCTGGCGAACAGGATCGACCGCTTTCTATGTGGCTGCGTTTAGAAATCGGAAATTGCAGCCACCGGCTCGGCGCGGCTCACACAAAAAGAAAGTAAGCCTAGCTAACTGGCTGACTAAAGTGCAATTAATAGCCAACTATCTGGCGGATAACCAGATAACCAGCTGCCAATGCACCGCTACAGGATGACCTCGATATGGCACCAACTTAACAGTGAAAACAGGATTTCCACGGGCGCTGCGGCGGGAGCCACTGCTTGTGAGCTGGAGCCATCTGCCCGAACTGGTCGCTTGCATTACTAACCCAAATTGGCAACATTGGCAACGAGTTGTCACTGAGTCGCGTCGGCCGAACCAGAACAGCTATTTATTTGCGATCTGCTGGGTACTTACATTCCTCGAGGGCGCGCTGCATGTCCTGGATGGAGTCCTTGGGCACCTTGAACTGCAGCGTGTGGGTGCCGAAGAAGCGAGCCACTCGCTCCACCAGCAGGGAATCCACCTCGGCCTCGCGGGCCTCCACCTCCTCAGGCAGCTGCATGTCGTTCAGAGATCGACCCACTGGGATGTCATCGGTTTTTACCAGGGCAATGCCCTCGGTGAGCCGCACATCTCCGTTCTCGGTGTCGAAGTAGTGCAGGGCCCGCTCCTTTGGGTTTGGGATTTGGGATGGGACATTGACATTATTGGGCTTTGCTGGCTAAGGGGTGACTGCGAACGTTACCTTCATGCACAAGACCATCGAGCGCTCGCCGCAGTCCTTGACCATCTTCAGGGCGCTGGTCAGCAGGCTGTCGGCCTCCGAGGCAGCCGCTGCCGTGGAGGCAATCAGCGCGAACAGGCACACAAACTTAAACATGATTTCGTCCGTTGGTTATATATCCACAAACACTAAACACTGGATCGATCGGATGTATCGGAGGTATCCTGCCACTTCCTGGCGATGCGGGATGTCTGTTCACTTGATTGAGTGCACTGCGCTCGATTGGCGTGTTCGATCTGTCGGTCAGAAGGCAACCGGATAACTGTGGCTAGAAGACGCACGCGGATCGAGTTTTATTCCCGGCCAGCAGAGCGGCAGCAGCGCCGGTCGGTCAGCGGCGTCGACAATGGCATCGGCAGCGGCACCGACCATAGTCGCATACGACAACCATGCCGTTGTCGCTGTAACGCTCGCAACTGATCCCACTGCGCCCACCGCCTCTCCCCCGGCCTCAGTCCAGAAACAGTAGCCGAGCTTAGAATTTAAATAAACACCACGACGAGTGTGAAGACGACGAGGCGCATCGGCCGATGCCTGGGGCTGCAGCCGAAGTTCCCAGTGCGCGAGTCCAAGTCCAACTTCGACTCGGAGTAGCCGCAGCGGCAGTCGGGGCAGAGAGATACCTGGACAGGTACGGGTACGGGTACAGGTGTGCGTGAGCAGTTGCAGTCGCCGCAGAAGCCGGCAGAGCTGGCTGGCAAACAGGCGGTTGTTGTTTGTCAACACACTCAAGCGGCAGTTAGCTGTTTGTTGCTGGCCAATGCGAGGAGGCTAATTGTGTTGTGGCAATGCATTATTCACACCGACCCGCTAAATCTAAATCTATCAAAAAATATCCTTAATTATTTGCACTTTATTATAATATTCTGTTCAGGCTTAATTAAATAAATCACAATGTTGCAAAATGCACAACCTTTATAGTGTTAACATTATTTTTAATGGGAGTTTCATCGGGAACCGCTTATTATATGAAAGAGTGTGAAATTATGAATTGCAAAATAAATATTTGACAGGAAATGGGAAATATTCTATTCAAGTAATTTTATTAAAATTAACTATAAAATATGCAACGAAATTGATAGCTAATTAAACGCTTTGTCAATAGAAATAATATAAACCACATAACCAATTCTAAACTTTTATCCTATTTCGACATATATATGTATATGCCTTAAATTTATTTAAATTAGTTCATCTGTAACAAGTACGATTGCTGTCAGGTTGAATAATTTTATTTTTATTTGATTTCCATTTAGTGAAATCATAAAATAATAACCTTCCCCAAGATCCATGTATAATTTAAATAGAAGCATAATTAGGAAAACTATAAAGATTACTGCCACTAGATGAGTTTATGAGTCGTAAATCATGCTGGAGAATTAAGAAGACCTTTGAGGCGCCACCTGATGATGGCACACTTTCAGCACTGAGCAAATCTCGGGTGCAGCAGAAAGTGTGGTGGTTCCATTTCAAAGCGCACTTGCTTACACACACTTCACACCGCCACACTCACACACGTGACGGGGTGGGCGGTGGGTGGTTAATCAAGAGCACCATTTAAGATGGCGGCCGGTGGTCGAAAGCAAACCGCCACTTGAATTGGAGTAAAATAGAAAATTAACTAGTTTGTTAGCGGTGCGGCGGCGGCTGCGGCGGCGGTTGGTGGAAAAAATTTCACTTTAATTTTGCTTTTTATTTATGTGTTTGTTTTTGCCTCCAGCAAGCATCTCGCATAATGTATCTGCAGTTTTGTATGCCAATCCAATCGTCGACAGCGACACAGACACGGCAGCTATACTCGAACACGAGAGTTTCATTGGCATTATGTCGCTTTAATTCGCGGCACTCGAAAATTGCCACACGTCTTGGCCGCTTCTCGTTTCATCGTTCAGCGTTCAACGTTGTTCCATGGCTCATCGTTTGCCGGGTAATTTACGCATTAGACAAGTGCCCCGAAAGAAAGCTAAGCCGAAGATTTGCATGCTGCTCAAAAAAAAAAAACACCAGAAAGCTGAAAACTGAAGAAAAGACCAGAGAAATATAACAAAAACACTCGCATCTAGATGCAAAGCCACTACGGCGCTCCGTAGACGATTATCCAAAGCGGCAACATGAGCCCAAAATCCGTTGATGGAATATGTAAATGCCTTGCACGTGGACATAGATGGATGTGACTGCCTGACTGTCACGCTGTGATGTGTGTGGCTCCTTGATGGCCCGTCCAATACCCTATGGATATCATTTATCTAAATTTGCCAGGACCTCAGTGAAGATGTTTCCTTGAAATGTTTAACCTTGCCAAGCTCAACAGTAAATTTTTAGTTTAATTCAAAATATTTAATACCTGAAAAAGGGCAGGAAAAGGTCGAATTGATTTGGTAAATCTCAAACGAAAGTAAATTCCATTTTATGTCATTTAAACTCTCTTCACACAATATATGATGCAATGTGGCAATCATCAAGAAACTTAAATAGTCGAGAGTCCGACAATAATACTTTTAGAGTTTAACTCTTTAATTTTAATATGAAGGCAGGGCTAGTTAACCAGTGCCATTTGACAGCTTATGGCAAACGTTATGAGCCGGATATTTTCCATAAATCCGCTCGCTTCCACTTAATTGAGTGTGCACAATTAATTTGTAAGTTAACTGCTGGTGCTGCCCCTTTCGCCGGCTGACCCCAATCGGCATGCGAATATTCGCTCTGCGGATAATGCCGAACTTAGAGCATCTCACATTGAAGGCAAACATTCCCCGCCGCGGCGCCGCAGCCCCCACAACCACAACCCTTTTCAGTGGCATCTTCAAAATTGACACCTTTTCAAAGTTTCACTTTCATTCCGCTTGGCTGGAATTCCGGATTTCAGCTGAGCTCCGCCTTTAGTTTGCAGCTCCACCCCGGTGTTTACATGCCGCTGCCCCAGTGCGCTTGGGTAATTTTCAATTAATGAAAGTCCCAGCCGGATGACGTCAGTGGTGTGCGGGGCCCAGGAAAGGGCACCCACGACCAAAGGCAGGGGAGTGTCGTTAGCCCGGTTCAATGTTCTACACCCAGCAGCAGCTCATTAATATTTTGTGCAGTGGCCAAAAGTGAAATTGTCGCATACCGAGTGGCCCGCAGCCACAACAATGGACAGAAAGAGAGCCGAGGAGCTCGGCAAGTGTTGAGGCATTTTTGACCTATGAATATTGCATTGGATTCTGGGGCAGCATAAGCAAAATTAAATACAGTGAGCCAGTTGTTGTTCATTAAAATTATAACGAATTTTCCTTGAAAGGACCTAGTGTTCAATCGCATAATATAATTTTCTTTCTCCTCGCTATTATTTCGACCAAAGGCACCTTTTGATATGCATCCGAATTTACTTAAATTTGGTAGAAAGCAAGGCATTCGTATGCCGTTTTTGGCACGCACGTGACCTCATTTCAATGACACCTGTGATTGTCATCATAAACTCATATTCTGGGAGCGGTCGTTCCACATAAGTAAATCATCTCTACTGGATCTTTGTGTAGCAGAATTCACTATATATTTAATTAACGCTTACTTAAACCTAACACACACATTTAGTTTGTTAAATTAATGATCGATTAGGCGAATTAAACTAGACATTAGTCAGACAGTTCGTGCGGCGATCGTTTCTTTGGTTCACTCCAAGGCCCAAACTCCAAGCTCCAATCTCCTATTTTCAATCTCCATCTCGTCGTACTCCCAAATGCAATTGCGAGCTCACAGGCTCTTGGCGCTGCCCGCCGAATCCTTGGTCGCCGGCTTCCAGCCGCTATAGGCTGTGTCTAGGTCCCGACCCCATCCCGAGTTGCTGCCCGAGGACACGACCACTTCGTGGGAGTTGTGCTGGCCACCGCCTCCTCCGGCCAGCAGCTTCTTAATGCCAATGATCGATGCCAGCACCAGGGCCAGCTTGGACACGATCAGCGCCTTTCCTGCCAGCATGGCCAGTGCTCCGTAGGCCAACGGAATCATCGTTCCGCCGAGCAGCAGGGGAATCATGATCATGGCGCCGTTCTTCTTCTCCTTTTTCTTGCGACCCTCCACCGAGTTGTCTTCCGAGTCGAATTTCACCTAGAGATTAGAGTATTCATTAGTTTTTATTCATTTCTATATTGCTACCCATTAATATGACAATTGAAAGCCATATTTTCTATTTTATTTAATAAAAAAATAAATAAATAAAAAAAAATGTTAAATGTTCTTTAACTAGTAAAATCAAACCATTTTTGTTCCGTAAAACATGATTCCTCATATTATTATGGAATATTATAAGATATCAATTTATACAAATTGTTCATTTACTTATCTTATATTTTAGAAATGTCTTTGGACACCGAACTTGTGAGATTACCAACCTGCAGCGTGTGATCCTGAAGGAAGTTGCTCAACCTCTTCAGGATCATGTTATTCAGAACTTGCTCCTTGGCGTCCACGCTCCTCGGCAGCACTCCCTCAATATCCTGTTCATTGATGGGCGCCCTCTTTGGCTCCTCGCTCTCTCCGCCGGAGCTGACGAACTGAATTCCATCAGTGATTGAGAGGGTTTTGGCCGTTCGAAAGGCCTTCTCCAGACCCGTTAGCAACTTGACTTTGAGGCAGACGGACATGTTGTCCCCCGTGCACTGTTGGTAGATGCGGTAGACCATCGACATGTCCTTCCAGAAACCCGTGGAGCCGGTTCCTTGGCTGCTTGTCTGCGGCTTTGGCCCCGTACTCAGGCTGTTCAGAGTCTGGTGCTGGTAGCTGGCACTTCTGGCACTCGACAGCCAACAGAAGACGATCATCAGGGCGGCCACGTGCCACACGTACTTGATCATGGCTGGAGTGTGCGCTGCTGGGCGGCGATGCTGGCTGAGATAGTCCTTGGACAGTTCTGGAGGTGAGGCATAAACTGGAGCAAAGACGCCGGGCGCTACTCTTCGGGTGCTCAACTGAGTGCTGGCCGCCGGATCGTATGCATTTTATACCCGGGCTGCCCAAATTGCATGTCGGGCGGCCGCGTGAAATTGAAAAAACACAAAACACACACTTTGTCTTAGTCTAAATATCACGGCAATTAGCCAGATGTTGTTGGCCAGTGGAGCTGCACTTTCGTGATTTCGCTGCGAAAGCCTCCAAAATGCAGTTTCGTTTGCAATTTTATTCCAGCTTTTTAGTTCGTTCTAAGCTATTGAGCTCGTGCGTGACTGCCGCTGCCACTGCCAATGCCGAAGCCATTCTTCTTGGCAGCTGGCTTACTAGACCGCAAATGTATGTATATTGGGCTCTATTGTTTTTTATTTTAGTCTTTGGGGCAGATTCACTAGCTGTCGTCACCTAATTTGGTCAAAACTTTTCTTTTTATGAGTGCACTTTGGCGAAGTCAAAGAACTGTTGCCTACTTTGCGGTGCTGCAGGAAAAAGTGCTGCCACCGAAACGAAAGAGTTAAGACACGAACTCGATGGCACTCAACGAAAGGCGAAGAAAGCTTGAAAACTTTCTTTTCCGCTTGGCAAAACGACTCCCAGGTGGCGTTGCAACTGATTGAAGTGCTAATTGGTTAGCAATTGCTTATGAACTGAGATTTGTCAATACAGTAGTTTCACATATAAATTCTTGCCGGAGAAGATCAAAGGGTTTCAACATTTGCATAATAATGTTCATAATAAACCTTTTTGGACAATTTTTCTAATATTTAAAGTTTAAATTTTAAACTGATTAGGAGGGCTTTTAAATTCAAATAATAAAGCCAAATTAAATATTTTTTATCAAAAATACTTATTTAACTGAACAAGGAGTGTGATACAATCGAAGCCTCTCCAAAAAGGACAATCGCAGAACCTGCAAAGCACACTTGAAGATACGTCTTAGATTATTTTGCATTTAAAAGCATACTCAATTAATTTATTCATAAAAGTATACTTATTCGGACATTAGCCTTAATATTAAAGCATTTTCACCTCCAAATTAAGGTGCCTTATGTACACACATCGGTGAAACCGCTTATCGCTCCAGCAAACGGCGTTGAAAGCAATTAAGCGGTCTTCGCCTGATGCAAATTGAACTGCTAATCAAAATCCTCATGCAACGTGCAGCATAACCGCTGAGACCGATGCAACCGCCGTTCCATATTTACGCTGAATTGTTTGCTAACTGGATAGCGTAATTTGTATTGACCACTAAAGATGGCCACATCAAGAGCAGAAGCAGCTCAGCAGCAACGGCAGCACTTGCCACCGCCACGGCTTTAGTGGCGGAAGCAAATCAGGCGTGTCGGGGAAACGCTCGAGCGGCCAAAACTTGCGGCCAATTAACTTTCAATTAATCAAAGGCAATGAAAGCTCATAAGATCGCTTAGTAGTATATTTAATGCTCGCTGAGCAAAGTTGCGTCCACAATTGGTGTAATCATAAATTTGGATGCGTGCTTTGTGTGTCGAGTGTGGGAAAAACGTGCTGGAGCGGAAAATGATGGCAGCGGCATTAGTGCACGGCGCTTAATAATATTATTAGTCGGGCGGGCTTTCTTGCCCGGCGTTTACGTACATTTTGCTACTTTTTTTCCGCACGTTTGGCTCGGAAGCCCCTGTGCTGGAAAGCGCAGTGCAGCAAGGCCGACAATCAACTCGGGTTCGGGACCGCCTCGAGTCGTTGTCTACGTTCTGGTGACCCGCTTTCGGAACCAAAACTCGTTTTCATTTCGCTGAACATTCTGCACACGGCTGCGGCGACGACGCCCTTGCAGGCATCCCGTCCACTTGGAGCCCCTCGTAGCCGTGGCCCCTCGCTCCGATCTGTTGACAGTGAAATTGCTTTCAAATTGGGCACTCCGCACGACTCTCCTTCGCACTTTTATTCCCCCGCAGCCGCCAGCTCGACTCTTCTTATGAATTATTGCAAATTTTGTGGTTTTTTATCTGGTTTTTCAGAATGTGAAATTGGCGGCGGTGCAGTGGTGCAGTGGCTGCGTTGATGCCGCACCAGTTCGGCATTTCTCTAGCGGCACAACCGTTGCTTGCTCCAAATCGCCGATTCAGGCTTTCGTTTAAGTCGGCCGATTTGCATATATGTACTAAAAGTTAGCCAGCAGCCATAAATAAAATGTATCTCAATTGAAAATACGCTGAGTGCCGCTCAAGAACGTTAACAATTTTGGTAAATTGATTTTGTGGGTAGTGTGGGGCATAACGGCTGGAAAATGCATATTTATTTGTACACAAAAATGAAAAGGTTAATTATAAACAGAAAAATATTAAAATATGAAAATACCCTGTGCCTATTTCTCATTTCACAAAATTTGTAAAGCATTTATGGTATGGCGTGAAATTGAAAGTACTTTCTAAAAGGAAAGGAAATATGTTCTGCATTCAATTCACTTTTACTGGCGAAGCATGTGAGCGATATACGAAATGTTACTTTTTAATTCATTTCGTATACATATTTCTTTTTGAACATAACTTAAGGAAAAGCTTAATATGAGGCTCTCCATCTGAAGATTTTCTCTCCTCCTAAGTTTCAGATTCCATTTAAATCTCCAAATGTGAAGCTCTAAATGCAAACTGGGAGCTGAGAGCAAACTTAATCCCCTTGAAATCCCCTAAATGAGCGTTTTTTAATTTCCCGCTGACACTTGGCAGCCCCGAGCGGCACCTTTGAGATAATTCCCAGCAGAGCGTGGCCCGAAAATGCTTGTAATTTCTTTTGATTAAGTGAGCGGTCTGGGGAACAACGGAGAGACTGACAGTGGTCAGTCAATGTTTGCTCAAGCTTGGCAGCTGCCCAAATGAGTTGTTAACATTAATGCGCATTAACTTGTCTTTTGTCTTCGCCCAAACATTCGTTGGCAGCCACATTTAGAGCGGCTTGGAAAACGTTTTTGTGTATTTGTTTCTTTCTTGCTGGCCCTGGCAATGCGCCACAATTTCTAAGACTTTTCACTGCAATCGCTGCGGCTTGGTTCGGGGCTGCTGGTTCGGTTTCCTAACTGTTTACTTTCACTGTCGGTTGCCGCGATGTTGCCCCTGCTGCTGCTGCCGTTGTTGTCGGAAGCCAGCGGGCACGCTTCGGGCAGCAGTTTATTGGATTTTTGTTAACCTGTCTTGGCCAGATTCAGAGCCAGAGCGGAGTCGGAGTCGGAGTCGGACTCATAATTATTTACACCTATTAACGGGCGAATCTCGGAAATTCGCTGGGGCAACTGGGTCGCAAATCAATTTCACTTGAAATGAAAGCATTTCGACCAAAGATGGACTTGTCAACGGCCAGTTTTCGTCTCCGTCGCCGGCATCTCGGTCGGGAATTGGGAATTATGCATAAAGCTTTCAGTTTTGTCGTTTCGCTTTCACCCGATGGTATGCCATAAATTATACAAACTTGTCTTGATTTTTCATTGATTTTTTATTTATTAATCTTCCTTGCTTGTGTGTTTTTTCAACTTTTTTTTGTAAGTTTGTTTTTCTTCTTTTTTTTTTGTTTATAATGACATGCATGTGTGACAGAGAGGGAGTATTGTAGTCTATGGAATTTACATTCTTTGTGAGTGAGTTTTGTGATTTGTCTTTAGTTATCATGAGTGTGAGCCCACATCTGCAGCTTCTACGCTTCTTCTTCATCATCATCATCTTACTACTGTTGCTGGTGTCATAGTTGTGAAAGCGCCGTACGACTTTGCTTAAAATATTTAAATTAAAGTAGACGACGTGCTGGCGACTCGAGTCTTGCGGGATCCATTGGCCAGAGGGAACTCCAGATGTCATAAACAAGGTATTTTTAAGTGAAGCATTAAAAATCTGTTTAGGTCCACGGAGCTGGAGAGCCGGACACCATAGACCAGCCGGCAAGGGGGTCGAGTCGCGCGGGTGCATAAAGTACGATTAAGTAAGCAGTTTAAAATATTCAAAAAAATATTTTTAACAATAAAATGAACTAGGTGTGTGTGCTTGTGTGTGTTTTTCGGCTTCGACTGCGGTGCCGGGAAAGTAGAGCGCTAGAAAGTGACAGATGCAGGCGCAGAGGCAGCAGTGAGGCGGCGGAAAGAGAGAGAGGTAGATACTGGATAGCGGGATGGAGGTCCGAGGCACGGAGCCCCGGAGAAATGAGAAAGTTGAAGAGTCGAAGTGGAAGTCGAGTGTCGAGTTAGGAAATAACAGAAGTAGTCGGAAAATGAGTTCAGTTTGGTGTGGCGTGTGTGTCTTTTTGAAAACCTATGGCAAGTGATGGCATGCAAATGACCAAGACTGCGACTCAGATGGAAGACTGGAAGACCGGAAGACCGGAAGATTGGGAAGCAATGAAGGATAGCTGAAGGATAGCAGGAAGAGAGGCAGCGACAGAGATGCAGATAGGATAGAGTTAGAGCTAGTGGAGTTAAAGCTAATAGTAGGCATGCTTGCTGGTGTTGATGTATTGTAAGACTAGAATTGCATGTGAAGACATAGTTGAGCAGTTAGAGTATAGAGTACAGATATAGACTTGTAGAGTTAAGATTTGTACGTTGCGCCGGTTGCATGGCAGTCGGCAGAGTTTTGGTATAGGCAGTGGACAGAGAGTCGTAGATACAGAGACAGAACAGAGGGAAACGTAGATGAAGCGACAGAGATGATAGAGCATTAGATATAGATACAGTTGTGTGATGGGTCGGTTGATTGATGGATCGGGGCAGTGCTGTGCGAGCTTAGACCTAAGGCTGAGTATTTGCAACTTGTGGGGTAACTCTCGCTGGCTGCTCTTTTTACAAACTTAACGTTAGCTTCATCAGTTTAACAACTAATATAGAGTTATGGTTCTTGATTCTGTCTGCTTTAACATTATCGTGTGCGTGTGTGTCTTCACTCATTTTCGTTTTCATTGCTTGGAGAAATAAATAAAATAAATTAAATTAATAAATTAATTAAAACGAACGATAAATAATGTGCTTCTCTTCGCGAGTCTCAGGCGAGCCCCAAGGCTCAAGTCGTTTGTGTTCGTGATTCTGGTGATGTGTTCAGGTTCTTCTTGAGTTATTTGGGTGCTGATCCTGTGACTTAAGCCTGGACGGGCTTCTGGGCACCGTAGGCCAGATCCTGGGCGTCGATGGAGCGTCCCCAGCCTCCGTGGCCGCTGCTGCCGTACGATCCCGACGAGGCACCGGCATCGGCGCTGTATCCGCTGCCGTACGAGTCGTGGCTCGTCGAGTGGCTGCTGCTGTGATGGGGATGGGCCACCACCTCGTAGGTCACGTGCTTCTCCTGCGACAGCAGCTTCTTCAGGCCGATCACGGCGGACAGGACGAGGGCGATCTTACCAATCAGCAGAGCCTTGCCGGCGATCAGAGCGATGGCACCCAACAGCAGGGGCAGCAGGGCAGCGGCCTTCAGGGCGACGAGGGCGAGGATGGGTCCCAGGATCTTGGCGGCCTTCTTCTTCTTGCCACGGCTCTCCTCGGGGGCGTTGGGATCGTTGGAGCCGAACAGCGACTCGGAGGCATCCTCCAGAGCACGGCCGGTGGAGCTGACCGCCTGCACGATGTCGGCGCCCTTCAGCTCCACCTTGATGGTGTGCGAGTTGAGGAAGCTGCTGATGCGGTTCAGGGCCAGGGACTCGAACGACTCGTCACCGGAAATGGAGCGGGCGGCCTCCTGCTGGGGAGCGTCCGGCGAGCGGACCACGGTGACGCCCTCGGTCAGGGCGAAGTGGTCGCGGGCGCCGAGCACCTTGTCCACGAAGCTGAACAGCTTGTACTTGACGCACGAGACGGAGTCCTTGCGCAGGCAGTCGCTGTAGATGCTATCCATAATGTCGTTCTCACCGCCGATGGCGTTGCGGGCGTGGCCGCGGGTTTCCTCGGCGGGAAGGGCGGCGCTCAGGGCGGCCAGACACAAGACACCGAAAACAATTTTATGGCTTGCCATTTTGCTTTTTGTTTGGTTATTTATTTGTGGTTGCACGGGTTTACTCGGATTTGTTTGGATAGTCCTTTCGGGAACCACTACACTGTCACGTAGTTCGGCGGCGAACGCACTTTCTCTTGGATGGAAAACTTTAGTTTTTCAGTGTTTTTGGCTGACTGCTGCTGCCGTGTAGCTGCTCAGACGGTTAAGGATTGAATGATACAATTTTCCACCGCACACGACAACTTATATACGGCGGCAGTGGCAGTGGCAGTGGCAGCGACCGCGGCATCGGCATGCTCATCTGCTGCGAAAGCATTTCTCGGCCCCGCTCGTCCCGCTCTCTCCGAAAACTAGTCGTACAAGTTTCTCGCTTAAGTCTTTCGTTTGGTCGGCCAACGGTAATGCTCGGTCGGCGCCGGCCGCGCTGCAGCAGCGCCAGCAGTTGGGAAAGCATTGTTACTGTAATTTGTAAGCTGTCGCTGCCGCTGCGCTGCTTTCGCCTGAAGTTCATGTAACATTGTCAACAGTCGCAGCCTCCTGGCTGTGGGAAACCAATAACAACATCTACCAACTACCAACTGCCAGCCGGCCACTTTTACCGGGCGGAGAGCGGGCCCAAAAGTGCCGAAAATCGCAGTCGTAATCTTAATTGTCTGGGCTTTAATTGAAAATGAGTTTTTTGTAAAAGTAAGTAAAAGCATTTCCCTTTCAAGCTCAGTCGGGCCTCTGGCGGAAGTGGCACAGGTGAACAGAGGGACGGCTAATCGAAGGGGCTCTCAGATAACTACGATATTTCGTAGTAAATATACTTTCCTCAAAGTGAATGAAATTTAGATTAGAATTAGTCCAAGCTATAATATGCATTTATAATTAATGATAGTATTTTAGATAGTAATGTTGCAAATGCGATCAAATTTTATCTAGAAGCTGGGATCTTTTCGGTTTCCAATTATTTAAAACAACTAAATAAATAATATATTATATGATGAGCAAGATTTAGATTTGATCAAAGCAATTTGCCAATAAAATAAAACATCAAGTAAGAAATACCTACGTTATCTATGCATTTTCTCCCGCTCTAAATATAAGACATTTAACCATAGTTATGTCTTTCAGCTAAGATATAGGACAGATAAGACCCCAAAGTAGAAAACTCTTGCCTTCGTTGTCTAGAAAACAATATACAATATTTATTGTCATCAGTTTTTCGCTGTGTGGTCATTAGAAACTCGCAAAAACTGATCACGTTCTGAGAGCTGGAAATCTATGCCAAACCCCAGTCAGGGGCCAGAAATCGAAACCGAGTGACATTGCCAATAATATTTATCATAACACCATTCAGAAAAGGGAAAGTTGCGGATCCATCTCCGAACTATGCGTGGTATGCGGTCCGCCCTTCTTCACTTTTAATGTGCAAATTTTATGCGTTTTTAAATGCGGTGTGGCCAAAACAAACAGCTGCCATGGCTAGCTGACTGGCTGAGTGGCTGACTGGCTAACTGGACAAACGGCCGAGTGGCGTCCAGCAGGCTGAGTTATCGACTGGCAAACACCAGTAGCGAGACCCACAGCTGTCCCAGCTGCCAGACGCGGACCCAACGACTAACTAACTAAGTAACTGACTAACTAACAGGCGCTGGCCGTCCGACTGGACGGGACAGGTAAAAGTACGCAAATAGTCGGTGACCAGTGACCAGTGACTGGTGACTGGTGACCAGGAGCCCAGGCAAATGAAAGTCATCATCTCATCCCCAAGGCGAGAGAGTTGGCGAAACGCGAGTGGATTGGGTCTCACAGCTCGGATCTCGGCAAATGACCGCGAGCAGGATGCGAGTGCCACGGACCCCACGAAAGTGCTGAAAATAGTTAATTAAAAGTGTTATGAATGTGTGAAAATGCAATGAAAATGCGCTTATGAATTGGTCCCCGGCAGCCGACGGCCGAGAGCAGTGTGAAAATGCTTTTCCAGATCAGCCAAAGCTCTCGGCTCAGCTCGGCGCTTGTCCCAGTGAAAGCGAATTTCGTATGCATCTGGCGGCGCGGGACAGCGGGTGGTGGCCACGAGTGGGGGCAGGAGTGGAGCTGACTTTGGCCGAAACGCATTGCGTGAATCGTTTTGCATATAGTCCAGAGAGAAAAATGGTTCAAGATCAAAGGAAATTTCATATTAAGTTTTCTCATCATAAATTTTGACTTGAATTCTTTGAACTACGAAATAGTCCCCTAAGTGGGAACCTAAATCTAGTAATTAAATTTGATGCTGAAGAATATCCATTATTTCAGAGTGCATTCCCAATTGTTACGAGTGCATGTAGGGATGCAGTTCTGGCCCCAACGCCGAATGTTAAATTATTTGACATTTAATTAAATTTTATATTCGCTGACTGGGAGTATCTGCCGCCAAGCCGAGATGAGAAACGACACTTTCACTGCAATGCCGGCGCGGAGGCCTCGGATTTACAGCCTCCAGACTCGAATCTCGCAGCCCAAGTCCCTCGAAATTCGTTTCAGAGGCGCAGAGTGCAACGGATTGGAATTGAAGAAGGCCTGTGAACCGCTTATTGTTCTATTGTTGTGGCGGTCCCCATCAACAGGTTACTCTTTGGAAGAAAGATGAGTGAGGTGAGCCTCATAACATCTCAACGGGTTTCTGCTGCAGGCCGCAAAAGGCGGACCCAAATGTGGGACTGCCGGGCAGAGCAGAGCATGAATATATATGTACTTATATTTTATTTATATCGCTGTTGCCATTGTGGCTGGCTGGCTGGCTGGCAGTACACAAAAAAAGAAAGTTCAGGCAAAATTTTCCTTTTTCACGAAAGACAACGACAGCCACATTCACTGCCGTGGCGCGTGCAGAGCTGCAGCTGGAAAATGTAAAATGTAAGCTAACAAACTTACAACCGCATGAATGAACCCCCCCGAACGGATGACGAAGTGAGTGCCGGACCTAGCACTCCCAATCGCCATTCCCATTGCCATGGCCATTTCCATTTCCATTGCCATTGCCACTACCACCGAGTGGGTGTTTACGCTCGCGGGCCCGTACGCAGAGTAAACTTGAGCCTGCAGACAAAAACCAGCGAGACGGCTACAAAGTCCCACAATGTCAATGATATTACTGATGGCACTGCAGTCAATCACGGAGTGAAAACGCAAAACAAACTGCAACTGCCACTTAATAGCTTCATTTTCAACGTACGTGCGGCAGCCCGGAGGTAAGTGGGCGTCACTTCTTTGGCCCAGTTAGAAGCAAAACAAAAGGCCTGCCAGCCCGGGAGATGAGCAGACTTTAAGACTCCCGAGGAAGCGAAGCTTCATTGCTCTAAAGTAACATTTTTAATGAATTAATTTAATTTAAATAATTTTAATTGTTTGACTGGCCGCCCCTTAAGTTGTGTTTACCTTCGAGTTAGTAATGCAATTGGCAGTCAAACAAAGCAAACAGTAGGGGCTTTCCCAATGGTAGGAGCATTTAAGCATTGTGGTAATTGACTTTCTGTCAGCTGTTTATGGCCATGCAAATGTGAGAATTCTCCCGAGTCCGGGTTTATGACATAGTCGTAATGCAGTGCCATGTGGCAGTGCCTCCGCTGCAGCGGCATTTGCAAGCTCACTCTTACTTATGACTTATGACTGCTTTAATGGCCCACTGCCAGCCGGAATTATAGGGAGCGGGCCTGGGGCCCGGGCGCTTGCTGCTGGGAACTGGGAACTGCGGCGTTAACCCCCACTGGGAATGGTGCAGCGCAGGGAAAGGTCCACGGGTAGACACAAATTAGCGGCTTATGCTGTAATCATTTAGCTGAAAAACCTGCCACGCCCATTAGCATAACCGAGCTGTGTCTCTGCGACGGCCCACCTGGCAACTGCCGCCGGAGATACAAATTATAAATGCACGAATCGGTCTTGGAATCGACCGCATCACTTTCACTTTCCATGACGCCCCAGAGTCGCGGAGCGCTAATATGCATCTAGCAAGCCGAAAATCGAAAAACACAGGCCAAAAATAAAACATTTATGGATATGGCTCACACTCGAAATTATCTAATTCCGCGGGCATAATCAAAACGGTACACCAGCTCGATGGCCCGATGACGCTGTCCATGGCATCCATTGCGAAATCGGAGCACGGATGTCTCGGAGACTTTTTCACACACAAAGCATGGGGTATATCGGCTACGTAGGTGAACTTGGAAGGATGTTAATACAAAATTAATATAATACCTAATAATAAAAACCTTTACTTTGTTTAACTCAATGAAGGCATATTTAATGAACAATAATAATATAATCAATGTGAATAAAAAAATATATATATTCTCTATTACATTATTGTTTTACATATTATAATATGTTGAAGTCCTGTCTCTAAAAGATCTCAATTACTCTGTTCCTCCTGTATTGTTGTTTACTTAACCTATGTACCTACAACTCTCTTCCATTAAACACTTCATAAATCTCTTTTAAATATCTAAAAGTGTATGAGAAATGTGCATTTAAGGTGGCGTGTTGAAGTCATTTCTTGTTTATTGCAGCATTTATTTAATAATTTATTAGCGTTTGTATTTCTTTTCATTTTTATGTAATTTCTTTGCCGTTAAATGTCGCTTATATTGAATAATTGATGGTAAAGTGTGAGCAAATATGTCGCAACGATGGAAAAGAAAAACGGAAGCTAGCGCATTGTGAAAGAAATAAGCCAATATCACTCTTGAAAAAATACTAAAAACTATGAACAAAACAAGGAACCATTCAGAGAATTAAGCATGAACAAAATACATACATTTATAATCTAATTAATTACATTCAATATTTTAACATTATACTTAAATTCTAACATTTGATCATCATCATCAATAGCTATTCCTGGGCACTGTGCCGCGATGGTGTTAAAAATTATATAACGCGTGAATAACTTTTATGGCCCTCAAGTGCATTTGTGCGCGTTTAAACATAAACGAAGACTCATACGACATACGACACAGGGCACCGCCATCGCTTTCTTTCGAAAGAGAAAGGGTTTCTCAACGGCCAGCCTCCTGCCTCCTTTTGCCTGAGAAACTTGCCGAAATTGCATTTTTATTGCCCGATCTGTGGCGGCGCACGTGTGTACGGCCCCAAGCCCTTTCGCTTTTTCTTCGAGGATACACTTTTTTTATATTTTTATTTTTAACTTCTTCTTTTGTCGGGGCCCCCAGCTTGCAGCTTCCGCAACTTTCACGCAATTGCTGCAGCGGCACAGAGTGGCGGCTGCAACGCCCTTGCTGGATGCTGGACGATGGACACTGGAACGCTGTGCCCCACTTTGCGGCATAAATAATGCAACGATTTAGTGGCCGCAGGGCAACCTTTGCGATCGAGGGGACCAATCGTGTGAGATGCGATCATAGCATTCTTTAAAGTGAAATTTCCCTGATTATCATTACGCCAATGCTCATTCTGGGCTCGCTGGGCCGCAGCTTTGTTTCTTCTACCATTCTTTTCGTTTTATGGCCACTCAAAACGACGCTGTTAATTAAATTAAGGCAAATAAAAAGGCGCATATCCAACTGGTTCGCAATGAATGCGGAGGAAATGCTGGCAAGTGAGTAAAGATGACAAGGTATGTGAGAAACTTTCTTCGTTTGCTTTCAATGGTATTTCGGTCAGAAACTACCCAACGATGATGTGGATAATGACACGCCGAACATGGAGCTTAAGCTTCAGCTTTGTCTTAGGCTTCGGTTTCGGCCAATTCAAAGATTGATAAAACGGTATTTCCGGCTGACCTGCAACCACAAAATCAAACGCAGACAGCCGGCGCACAACGGCCTGGAGCCGCTTGAGCTCGAGTCGCTCGAGTGGCTGGCCAAGTGCGATATGGCCAATTAAAATCGATAATTAAGGCCTATTGCTCTTGAAAACCCACACAGAGACCCTTGAGTAGTGCACGCTCTAAAAGTGAACACCATCTCAAGTGAACTTTCGCATGAGTGGCATCGAATGGCATCGACGACTCGCAATCCGACTTGTTTGATTTCTACGCAAAAATTAAGAAAGATAAAAAGGATGGCCCCTTTTCCTACTTAATAATAAATTAAAATAATACAAAAAAGTAAGTACTATTTATCATGGCCTATGCCATCCAGTGTGTTTAGTTTTTTCCCAAATGAAAGTGCAGGGTATAGTGTTTGCTGTCTCCCCTCTTTGAACCAAGTGTCAATGTCCAGGCTCGCTGATGGCTTTTCGTCACGACCGCGGGGCCGGCTTATGCGATGACGATATTAATAATGAAATGTGCATGCTTTTTGGCAGGAGCACACCAACAACATTGGCCAACATCAACACAAACACAGCTGCTCGAAAAAAACTTGAGTGAAAGTTTTTTGCAACGGCCACAAAACTCACTCTCGGTACGAGTATTAATGTCCATGGCCACAAGTGCGAATGCGAATCCGGCGAATTGTACCTCCGCCCCTCCAAAATACTCGAGAAATCCCATTAGAGCTGGGCATCTGCTGGTCCAATGTCCAAATTACACTTGCGCCATTGTTATTGTTACTCTTATTGCTTATTGCTGCGGCCATTGTCTTCTTGTCCCCTGCGCAATTAGTGTACCGAAAGAGATCCGCTCGAAAGTTCCAAGAGGGGTTGACACGGGCCACTTAATGGATTATGATTCGCTGGCACTGGAAAATTTCACACCTGACCTAAGCCAATATTTTCCGCCGGCACTGGTCATTAATCATAATGGGTCCAGTGGTGCGGATGTGGTAAAAGCGCTTCTGCACCTGCTTCATCCAATCGACGCTCTATCAATGTCACACATTTCGTGTTTCGATGTTGTACTGCGGTCATTGTCCATTAACGGCAGTGTGTCTGAAATTCAAATGAAATCGATTGACACTTACACAGGGAATTCGCGCGAACGTGTGACAATGCGTCGTATGAGTAGTATCCAATGAGCGGAAGAAGTGTGTTTTTGGAAAACATTAAAATACATACAGTTTTATTTTATTTTCTGTATTGCATATTATGAAATTTAAAAAGGTTTACAAGTACATGAAATTTAATCATTAAAGAATATAAATCTTAATTTAATTTGTTAATTTACAAAGATTTTAAGGGCAAAGCTAAAGTGTACATGACTTTTATCAATCTTTTGGTGAACTGCCATCAATATTCGCATTACGGGGTAATTAAATAGCTATTGTTGTATCATAATTTTTGGTGTAAATAGAATACGCTTTTCAAATACTAAATAGTTGTGTAAACTGCTTTTCACGCTGGGTTTTCATAAACACAATAAATATTTAGTTTATCTTTGCAACAAGATACCCAGCACTGAGTGCCTCTTGCTGACTTCACATGCCTAAAAATCCTTTCTACTGTAATGATATAAAATTACCCTTCAGGCTTCTATGCCTTTTGCGTCTGCATGGCACTTCCTTCTAGCCATCTCTCCTGCTCCGGCTGTCATTCATGCTCGGGCCAAAGAGCAATAACTTTGCCGGCCGAAAGCTTCCATATTTATGTATGAGTAACTGTAAACTCTTGAGAAAGTGAAACTTTTTTCCTTGGATTTTGTTTGTTGCTTTTTATCTTTTCGATTTATAGTGCGCCTCACCCAAGGCGCTCGCAGCTGCCCAATCACAGTCACTTGGCCGATGCTCGTCATCGATATATCGATGTAACTGAGTGAGTCCCCCGTTTTGTCTGCCCCCTTGGCTTGGCTTTATCGCAAGGCATAAATCTGGCCAAAAACGGATATGGGCAGCACTAAAAAACAACACTGAAAAAGCGGCAAAAAAAAAAAACAAAATACAGCCAAAGTCGAGCACAGCCGATCCCAAAAGTCACCGGCACTTTCTTTGACTCGTTTGAATGCAGAGGCAGAAAAACAATGACATTGTTTCCTTGTTGAGTATATTATAAAATATATGTGAACTAATTAAGAATAACGATGGATTTAAATACAAAACTATTAGAGAAGATTTAATCTTATGAAGGTAATAATCTTTATGTATATTTAATAATAAAGATCTCTCGAGCCCCTTGGAAAATACATAGAAAACATAATTGAGTCACATAATTAGACATATTTTATTCATATTAAAATATATTGGGAGAATTATTTTCACAATGATATTTTTGGATTTATTTAATTCGCGATGCATCCGCTTAAAATATGATGCCTATATAAAGTATTTTTTCACTGTGTGATTGCAGCCTTAGAAATGTTAGAAATTGAAAATCGAAAGAGTCGAGTGGAGTGCAACAACAGCAACAGGCAACTGGCAACTGACAACCGGTATCGAAATAAAAATAGTTTGGGTCGGACTTTGAGACTTGGAGCGCGTGGCAGCCACGGGCAACAGCCGTCTCGGCCACAGACATGGCCAAAACCCAACACCCAACCCAATGCCGAAAACCAAACGAGCCGCACATCAATTTGACTTTAATTAATTGTCAGAGGAGGGTTGGGCTAGATATTTTGCTGAATGAATTGCTGGGATGGGTCGGGATGGCTTGGACGAATGGGCCCCACATCCATATCGATGGCAGCTCATCTCGGCGGACCGGGCCCGATCGGGGAATTAATTTGGGTCTCGAGCGTCGCGAGCGGCCAAGTGGAGAAAGGCCTGACCCACATCAGGTGATTTCCAGGCCCTACAATAACGTCTAATTGAGATATTTAGTGTTGCTCCAAATCACAGGCTCGGCTGGCATAGCATTATTTCGTGACACGATCGGGGCTCGGTGGGCCAATCAGCAACAAAAAGTGAGCATAAAATTGACTTTTATGCCTGCTTTTCTAGCCGCCGAAAGTCTAATCATTATGGGACAGAATAGACAATAACAATGGAGAAGACACTCCGACGAAAGATGATGACGATCATGACGACCGAAAGCCATAAGAAAAATAATCGTAAAAGTGAGAGTTTCCACTTCATAATCAGTTTTGGCTGCGGCTTGCCATTTGGCTCGGCTCTTTCTTTTCCCTCCACAAATACCTCTGAACCATCCATATATTTTCGAAGCCAAAAGTTGCTGAATCACGGAATGCAAATATTGAGCGCCCTTTTCGGCCGCCACGCCTCCTATTGCGTAATGGCCGAAAGATCACGGCAGTGGGAAAGACCTTTAACGTAAAAAGGAAAGCTCAGAGAAATGGGGGCGTGGCAAGCGGCACATTAATTGCTCAGGTTTCACTTTCAAGGCACTTCAAATTTGTTTCATTACGAAAATTTGCCATTATCGTAGTTATGATCGAGCGCAGAGGAAGCATTTCACTTTCGTTGTCAGCGTTTTGTTCTTTTGTTGGCCGAAACGAGCTGCTCGCTCTCCATTAAACGGGTTTCGGCTCCCTCGTCCGTTAATAAGTTGACAATAAAGCGGCAAACCGACAACTTTCACACATTTGGCCGGCTATTGTGCGAATAGTTGTAAATGCCACTTGAATTTGACACTTTTACTGCCTTTGGCCCAGGCCCAGATCCATTTCGCCGTTCGTCCAATCCCCGGCGATTGTATTATTCAATGTCAGCCGGCCTTAGCCGCACTGTCCAACCATGTCCAACCCACTGCAACCTCATCACGGCCACACGCTACTTGCAACGTGCAGCTTGCCTTTTGCAACACTTTCACACACTGCACCTGGCCCACCTGCCGTCCCATCCCTGGATCTCCGCCGCCACGAAATGGGCAAATCCGTGAAGTGTACATTGACCCAAGCGCCGGACCACCAACTGCCAACCGAAGAGCCGCGAAATGCCCAGCCAGCAAGCCATCACCTACCAACTGGCGACCACAAAACCGGAAAAGCTCTTCGGGCCCCGACACTGGGATTAGACCACATCGGCCGCCATCTGCTCTACACCGCTATCCCAAGCTTACCTGTTATTTGTACCGTAAAAGGCTCTGTCAAAGGCACCAGTTACTAGATTAATAAAAAAAAATAGAGTCATGTTTGCAGTTACCACAATTTTAATTATCCCTCTCCTATCCGAAAAACAAGCGAAAACATTGTGTTAGCAAGTAAAACATGGTAAAAAAGACACAAAACTATATTTGTTTAGTAAAAAGCACACATGCTGTCGGCTTATTGTGACGCGAGTTCATGATTTGCCCTTCGGAATACACCGGTGTTATTATTTCCTAAAGCATTTTATTATTTATATTGAAGCACATGAAACAAATTCAAGAAACCATGAAACTCCTAATTTTTATTCATTATATGAAACGTTGAATTAGGCTTATTTGTTTTGCCTTTTTCTATTTAATATATTCAGTTTAAGTTTCCAATAGTTAAATATATCCATTTGTTTTCAAATTCCCACTTGATGAAAAATATCGATATTTGCGATAAATAAATGAACATTCCAGGCCCTGGTATTCAAATCAGAAGGTTCAGGTCTTGGAAAAGAAATTATTTACTTACAACTTTCTCCGACAAAATTTGAGTACATTTGAAGTGCTTTCGATCGCAGCTTTTACGCAAAAACTTCGGAGAAAGCAGAAGATCAAAGCTCTCCTCAGAGTCCAAGAAATGGTTTAAGCCTAAGAAACTTAAAACTAGACTTTGAAAATTTTAAAGAATACTTTGTGGTGCACATAGGCAGAGATTTTTAGTTTCTGCCGCCTGCCAAAAATATGCAAATGTCATTGGTTAGATATTATAAAAAAGTATTTGACTAATTTATTTATTAAAAATTAAAAAAAAAAAATTAGTTTGGTACTTCTACGGTTAAAGTTTCATTATATAATAAGAAATAAAATGTTCAGGATTTTATAAGAAAGAAATCAATAACACTTTTATCTATTCTTTTGTTATATAGGCTAAGAATTTTGAGATAATATATCGTCAATTTATATATTTATTTAATCCAAATATTTATTTACTCAAAGAAATGTTTATGTTTGTTTTAAAAAGAACATATGAGAATCTTAAAAACATATATTAAATAACACATTTGCCCTCTTGCTAAATGCAAAAGTTCAAAACCATTACCATTTCTCATGAAATAATTAAATGCAAAACACACAATTTCTGGGAATTGAATGAAGGGACCAAACATGGCTTCAGTTTTCTGGAAAAAAAGCCATCCCATACACTTTCCCTTTTGCTGAGCAGCAGCCCATTTATGACACGATTGTTTTCAGGAACGACTTCGTTTTCACTGTCTCCCCAGTCTCAGCGGCAGGCAATGACTCTGCGTGTTCCTCCGAGTGCGTCTGGACAATAGCAATTGATTTAAAGCGTGACACCGTCAATGGAGAACTACTTACAGATTTCACTTGGCCAGCAACCCACTGAGAGGAGTGAATAGAGCGCTGTCCGAGTGTGTGTGAGCCCACTACCGAGCCTCAAAATATCGCTATAAGCGGTAAGCGGCAGGCGGCAGCAAAGCAGAACTTTGGACGCTAAACAAATTAAACAACAAAACGCTGAGCCGGCGTCCCCGATGAGAATTCAAAAGTGCTCAACAGCCAGTCGCGGCGACACATTAATCGCCGACGTATTTGTGTCCGAAGAAAGCCGAGTTGGGGAAAGAGTTTACGTGCCCGGGCGCATCATCTGAGATGAGATCCAGCATACAGCATCCGAGAGAAGACTTCCAAATCGACTGGGCCTGGTTAACTGGGTCATATTCATAAGTAAAGCACCTCGGCGCCCATCAGCGACTGTAAAGTGCCGTTTTGCCAACCGGCAACTGCAGTTACTTAGGCTCAATTGCGCCGGGCCCATTTCGACGGTCTGCTACTTTCTTTGGCCAAGACCGAAAGGTGTTAAGCACCGCCCGACAATGGGCCCCTGGCAGGTGGAAAATATTAAAATACAAGCTCCCATTGTGCAGCACTGGCCCCGCCTTGAATGAGCCAAAATGCGCGTAGCTAAATATTTGTTTTATTTTTTAGCAAATTGCCATTGTTCGTTATTCTGGCAGACAGACAGCGGAAGAAAGTGCAGTGAAAAGTGTGGATTACGCAGAGGCAGAAATAAGTGGGTGAAATTCGTAGGAAACGTTTTCGGAGTTCGATCTCTGAGGGCTGATAGCGGGGAGAACGAACTGAGCAGCGGATGAAATGAAAGTTGTAGATGCAAATTGCTCAGCCAGACAACCAGGCGTATGAGTGATGCGGTCGAGGGCTGTTGAGCCGCGTTGCGTATGCAAATTGAAAGGGAAAAGTGTGTGGAGATGAGAAAGGAGAGTCGTGTTGTTAAGTATTTTTCGTTCATGTTTGAATTATTATTTGATTCTTTGATTTAGCAGCTTTTGTTGGGCCTTCCCGGGCGGTAAAGTGGGAGGGCCCAGATAGGTAGAGGTAAAGTACAGATACAGATTGAGATACAGATAGAGATAGAATAGGCATAGAGATAGACGTAAAGATAGACAGAGGTAGATGGAAGGAGATGTGAGATAGATACAGTTCGATGGGCGAGGCGACTGGCTTTGATTGATGGAAGCGACTAGTTGCAAACATTTGGAGTCCATAAATCAAAGGGGCAACCATGAAATTACAGACAGAGTGTAGAGAGAAGGAAGCGTGAAAAGTGGTGAAATTTTCAGGGTGGAGGTTATTGGCGGTTTGCAGAGATGAAAGGTGGTGTGGTGTTTGCGTGTGTTCGTTATTTGTGATTGTTTTGTTTTAGTTTTTTTTTGTTTTTTGTCTAATGGAAGGCACTTCAGTTCGTCTCGTACTCGTTCTCGTTCAAGTAATAAATTAAAATAAATAATTTATAAATAAATATAAATATAGGTCATCATTTTTAGCGATTGTTTCTCTCTCTCTCCTTGGCCTTCGTCCTTGGGGTAAGTTAGCTCTGGGCTAAGAGTTTACCGCCTGGCGGCCTTGTAGCCCTGGTAGGCGATGGTCTGAGCCACCGGAGAGCTGTAGGCACCGTGCGAGTCCCAGCCGGAGCTGCCGCCCGAGGACCATCCGGCGCTGGAGGAGCCACCGCCCGAGGACCATCCACCGGTGCTGGCAGCAGCCGAGCCGGAGTTCTTGCCGCCGAACAGACCGCCCAGACCGCCGAGCAGACCGCCGCTACCTCCGGCTCCACCCAGACGACCCAGTCCGCTGGAAGCACCGGCAGCCAGAGCCAGGAAGAAGGCAATCACGGACACAACGAGGGCCTTCTTGGCCAGGAAGAGCAGGCCGAAGATGGAGCCAACACCCAGAACGGCGATCTTAGCACCAACTCCCAGGAGGATGGGCAGGAACTTCTTCAGCAGCTTCTTCTTGCGGGTACGGCTCTCAACGACCAGCTCACGGAGATCGGCCTTGATGTCATCGGGAATGGCGCGGGCCACGCTGCGAGCGGCGTTGGCGAAGTTGAAGTTCAGGGAACGCTCGGCGAAGAAGCTCTTGGCGTTGTCCATGAAGTAGTTGCCCATCTCGGCGGTGCGGGCCTCAACGGTGGGGGCGGCCTCGACGGCCAGAGTGTTGTCCAAAGATTTGCCCTGGCGTCCTTCGTTGGCCTTCACCAGGGAGACGCCGCCGAAGAGCTCGATCTGGGGGTTATCGAAGATAGACTTGGCCTTGCGGAAGAGCTGTGGAGAAGGGAAGAAGTTCATCAATTAGAGTTGTTGTGACGGATGAGTCTTATTCTAAGGAGCAATTTTCCAGTTTCCGGGTGAACTAGGAAATTAACGGTGCTTGGCTATGTAGTTATCTGTCCATTACTAATGAATTGTAACCAAAAGATGATCTTGTTTAATAAATAATATAAATGTTTAACTGGTAAGAGGCAAGTCAGGCATTAGCCTTTGAGCTGCATTCAATAGTTGTTTCCCTACTATTCCTTTTAGTTATTAGATCGAAACAGGTCAATAACACTATTAGAGCTTGTAAGATGCTGTTAAAGAAGCTAACAAACTAATAAGAGCTATTTAGGAGCGTCGCTTAGATGCTTTTCACAACTTCCAGTTAAGTAACTATGGTTGGAAAATGAACTGAGGTCGTTAGGTTGTGAATGTCGAAGTTGTTAAACTTTTAGCTGAGAAAACCACTCTTAATCTTTGGCACTTTCACTTAAGTAGCATCCTTTGGGTCACAAGGGCGTTCACTGTCTTGATCAGGGATCAATGTACGATTTTTTGGTATCACTTTCACTGTATTGAATGTTCTTTGCTCGATGCGATAGTTTCGCTTATGGGTTAGTTGGTAATCCTTGTGGCCTAGTAATCCGTACCGTGAGCTGCAGACACGAGATGGAGTCGGCCTCGAGGCACTTGGCGAAGACGCCGGACTGCTCCTCGGTGGCGGCCTTGACGGGATCGGCGGAGATGCCTGCTGCCAGGAGCAGGATGCAGGCGGTGGCTACGAAGAACTTCATGCTGGCTGAAGGGCTGATGGCTGTGTGGTTTCTGCGACTGAATTCCTTGGGCACCACCGAAATCACTGGTGTGTTCATTCGAATGGAACAAGCTGCGGTTTGATAACTTTTCGCCGCTGTCAGGCTGTTTTTAAAGAGTTTCCAACGTAGCGCTCGCCTCGCAGCGCCATAACGTAAGGTTATGTAAAAAGTGCACACACACTGGCGCAGGGTTGCCGGAGAGCCCTCTTCTTCCCCACGTGCCTTCTGTCTGCCGTCTCCTGCTCTCTCTAGCCCTCTCTCTCTCGCTCCCTCTCTGCCCCCTGTCTCGCTCTCTCTCTCGATCGCGGCAGCAGCTTCCAAGCTTCCAGCTTAGAAGACGCATTAGGCAAGCGCAGGCAGCTGCTTTTGTCTGCTTCCGCATTAAAGAAAGTCTGCCGGTGGCGCTGCGGCTGCGCAGTCGCTGTCTCGGCCGCCATCTCGGTCGCAGCGCCGCCGCCGTCGCAGCAGGGCTTTTGTATGGGAGAGCGCGAGAAAGTTTTCTGCAGAGAGCCAAAGCCAAGGTTGTCTGTCTTCTGTCTTCTCTCCCCCACACACACACAGACTCACACAGAAGCGAGCGCCAGAAGACGCATCTTCCAGCAGAGGCTTCTGCTGGCGGAGAAAGAGATGCGGTTGCTTCTGGAGCTTCGCAGATTACAACACATGAGGTGATAAACAGGTGCTGCGCAGCTTAACCCCCTGCTCGACGCCCCCTTTTTAACCCATGAGAGCCCTCTTCCGGCCCACCAGTCTTCCCCCTCCCTGCTCTCTCACATATTCTTCTGGTTTTCTGTTAATTTTGGTGTTTTTGTTGGGAACGCTTTTGTTTTTCGGACATTTTGCCGCAAGAAATGAAAGTTTTCTGTGTATGATATTTTCATACTACTGTTATTTCTGGCCCCTGGTCCGTCTGTGTGTCATCTCCGTTTCGGAGGCCCGCGCTAGTTTTTGTTTATCGCATGTGCGCGCCTTGAAATTACTTTTCATTTTCGTGACTTTATTGTCGGTCTACGTTTATTACGCAACATAAAGTGTGATTTATAATGGCAGTTACACAACTGAGAAGCCGGCTAGCAGGCAGGCAAAAGGATAGTAGAATCTACGGACTGATAGGCACGTCCTGGTCGGGGGTGGGGCTGGGCTTTCCTTTGGGGAGTGCGATACTCTCCGGTGGCAGCAGGTGAAAACACTCGCCGGCGGGCATAATCAGAAGAAACGGCCTGACTCGGCAATTGTGACACATTAGTCAACAATTTGAGCTTAGCAAAAGTGCAAATAACAGCGCGCTTCAATTGCTCAAGTGAAATGAAAGAGAAATTACACGAAAAGCAAACAAAAACGGATGCGCGCAAGATGCGAGATGCTCGCCGAGAGATGGTGGTCGGGTGGATGCACTGAGAGAAACAAGTCACAGCTTATAGGTTTTGATGCGACGGAAGGATGTCTTAGTTTAAGATGGGGTTCTATATGCAGAAAAATTCATTAGGGTTCTAGGTATTTTTTTAAAGAATTATCTTATTTCTCTACCCTTTCTTAGCTAGATAATTTACCATTTATATTTCAAACCTTAACTGGAATATTAGAAGTAAAAAGAAAGGATTTTGCAACTGCGTTTCTAATAGTTTTGTTTATTTTACTCAGGTGTATAGAGAAATATAAACTATTTGAATTAGGAAGAAAAAAGCGATTAGCATACAGAGTTTCTTTAAATTTTTTATAATCGACTGTGTCCCAGATCTCATGAATTATGATCAATTAACTATACTATATTAAAAAAAAACAGTCTTCTTTTGCTTTTTAATCTTACAGGACAGTGATTTGTTAAAACAATTAATTATTATATGTTAGTTCAAACACCCAAGGTCATTGTTCTTTCATACTTTCGGACTGAGAGTTTAAAGCTATTTAATTTATTTTTGGATTGAAAAAACTCGGCGCAATATTTTCTTTCTCTGTGCTCGGTTGGATAGATGGATGGTTTCTTGGAAAGATACGAGCTCCCATTTCAAGGTGAATGTTTGTGACTGACGACATCCGACACTATCACACGGATCTGCTGCGGTGGGGCTTACGAAACCCCTGAATCATCCGCATAATGGGTGCCAAATTGTCGATGGGCTACGGGGCGTATGTGTAATTTGCTACCACAATTAAATCAGCTTTCAGTTGGCCGTGTGACGTCAATCTATATAGGCGCGCGGAGCGGTAAAAGTGGAAGGCATTTCGTAACGCCACATCAACGAAATGGGTGCAGCATCCTACGGGGAGAAAATCAAAACATGCGATGCGATCTTCGGCTCTTCGGCATTCCGTTGTCGATTTTCACCGGCCACCGTGCGGCGGCCAACAAATGGGTTCAGAGCTGCAGAAACATGCAAATTTGAATGGCGCTGCGAACATCCGTTTTAACAGCCGAACTTATGTCGGTTCACGCGCCGAGCGTGAACGCCTCCATTTGCCAGTTGCAAGTTGCCATGTGCCAGCTGCCAAACTAACGAGCGGACAACAGTCGTCCGAGCGGCCAAGAGCATGGCCAACAGGCATGGCCATTCATGCGAAAAGCAATCCACATCCACATCCACATCGTCCGCGTCCACGTCCACGTCCAAGTGTCCAATGTGTGTGCTTTTTATGAATGAATTTCGCTCGTAGTTGGAGCCTGGTGTAGTTGCCGTTGCCGGCGAGTGGTTGATGTTGCTGCCGCCGTGTTTGGGTGTTGCTCTTGCTGTTATTGTTTATGGCTGGCACAGAGCAGTGTAAACAAATCGCCAAGTGTCTCGGAACTCTCGGAAAAAAGAAAAACAATGTAGCACTTGTGCTGATGGCATATTACGTCAGCAACTGACCCAAAGGAGACGAACAGTTTTGGCCATTAAAACACACAGATGTTGTTGTTTTCATCATATTTACTTTTCATTTCCCAAACAACAAAGGTTAGCTTAGCAACTGGAGATAGGATGAGCATTATGTTGATGGGCCGCTAGTTGCCAAGGGTTTGCCATGAGCAAAAAGGGCAATTTGAATATCCTTTGTCCCCGTCGTCCTTGATATTATTTTCCAAACATTTTTGTTTATTTTTAAGGTTGTCAGATATTTAGGCCAGACTGCAAAGCGTTGCTAGAATGGATGTTGAGTGTAATGGCATTATAATATAAGCTGAGTAAACTGTTCATTAATCCGTGACCTTTTCAAAGTCTTAATATATTCCATTGTTCCTCCGAGCCTTTGCTTTTGCAATGGTACCGTATAGTATGGGTGTTATTTAGATGGAAAGTCGTATTAGGGCGGAGAGGATTAAAGAGCTTATTTTTCCCTTATTTGTTCCTTACATGTTTAATAATACGTTTCTGAGTTATTTAAACATTTTTAATACTTTCTGTGACAGGAGCCCTCAGCTGTAACTTAAGCCTGTAGGAAAACGTTGGACCCTATCCGGAAACGCACTTGCATTTTCACCTCGTTAAATTAAGTACACAAAAATCTTAATGTTTTAAGAAAGTTGGCGGCCCCACAAGCCTCAAGTATCATCGCGTAGAAAATCTAAATAATTACAGTACTTATTAGGCCAGTGTCCAAGTGGGCTACAATCGGCAGATCGAAGATGTGAGCGCTCGTTCGAACGGATGATTATTTTGGGCCCGCCGGAGATATCATCGTGTTCTCACTTTCATTTTGCTTGACATCAATTTGGGCCGGAGACTCATTAGCCGAGCGAACGACGACGACGACGACGACGATGATGATGACCGTTGTGTCCCACACAGAGACCATTTTACTGTATTATTTATCAGCAGAGGCCCTTTTTTCTCCTAGCAATTTGAATTAAATTAAAGCCAAATCGCTTAGCCGTGAAAGTTTTTTTCCTTTTATTTTCTGCCTAATTTGCATAGGCGACGAAAGCACCGAGGGCGTGCATTACGGAATTCTGGATACGATCGCCGGACTTTTGATATCTTAACGGTGCAGTTAATGTACCGTATCGAATCCACTAAAAAGTTTCGACAACGCTGCCCAATTGGTAGCACAATTTCACATTGTTTGCTGACATCTTTTTTGGCCCGCGGCTCGCACTCGTATTTTGCCAATCAATTGCCACTTTGTGGGTGTGTTTGCCTTGGCGAGGCCAACAAAATTATTGTTGATTTTACATTTAATTTTGCCCGTTTTTTCGCCTTATTCCATCTTTTTTGCGGTGGTCATGCAAAAAGAATTCCGTGTACCCCATGTAGGTGTGTGTGTTCACGTGTACGGGTTTTATTGAACGGCAACGAAAACCAGAATGGACAACAACAGAAGCATCGGCGGAGGCATCGCAGGGCAACATCAGCGGCCAAAATTTAATGAATAAATAACAAAAATGTTTCGGTGAAAGTCGTGGACAGAAGTAAGCCATTTACACACAGCAGCCATGGCAACAGATAAATACAGATATACACATACAGTATTTATAGGAAATATTTGCATTCCAATAGCTGAATGGTGCCAAGGGATCAAGGAAAGTGAAAACGGTGATGCAATTAAGTTTGCAAAACCGGAAAATCGCTCAGCGGCTCAAGGGAGCCCGCAAATCGTGCCCCCTGTGGCAGGGAATATTTTCAAGTTCCGGACCGAAATTCAAATGCCATTTAACTGGGGCAAATATAAGCAAGAAGAGTCTAAAGGTAACCCATTTCTTAATGTGCACCGTAACCGTTAATTACTTTCCTTGACTCCCATTCAGATAGCATCGCTGCTGCATATTTTAATAAGTAAAAGTAAAGTTCACCAGAAACCCACGGAAAAAACACACCCTAAAAGTGAAGCAGCGCCGGCCAGAGATTTCACAAAACCATAAAAATGTCAAGTTAATAGAACACATTTTCCCTTTTACGGTCATTTGAATTAATACGAAATTTGCATAATAATACCGGAAAGGGGATTATGTCTGCAGACTCCGCCAAGAGCCGCGTCCCCAGTGCTGTCAGCCGAGATGCGAGACCAGTAACCGATACGAACAGCATTTCAAATAAAGAATTTGCGGTATTTGGGTTAAATATTAATTTACATGTGAAACGGGCGGGCGAGCGCGCAGCATCATTGAAAAGTGAAATTTCGAGGCAGCGGCTAAAATGTAGGCTGCGTGACACTTTCAGTCAGTCATCCAGCCGAGCTTGTCTCGGCTTGGTCATTTTCCAAGCTCATCGAACGACGATTAATCAGCTAATTTCTTTATGAACTTTCATTTATGCAGTGTGGACTGGACTGTGGCGGAGCTCCGCCGGCATTCACACACGTCTTGGCAGCCATCTCATCATCATCTCTCCATCATCAGCGTGCTCATAAACTCACGGAGCTTTTATTGTCAACTCCGTGGCCGGTCGTACGGTTAAAATCAAAGCGAGCCGTTTAGAAAATCAATTCCGGAGCAACTGCTGCGGTCTTATATAAAACACCAGTTGCCCAGATCATATACGAATTGTAAAACATCAAATTTGCTTTTATGAACTTATTTTATAATTTAATTACACCCGGCAGACGCGCCGCGGTTTTGGTCAGCACAACAACACAAGTCGAGCTCATAAAATGCCGTTGAAAAGGGAAAGTTAACAGAAGAGCGAACTAACAAAGAAGCAGCAGCAGTACACAGAGAGGAAATACTACACTTCACATACAAATTCACATTTTAGTTTTGTGTGCTTAAGTATCTTATATTATTCTTTCAAGAAGAATTTAGTTCAACCAAATTAAAAGGGAACTCTTTGGTCATCGTAAAATTATACATTTTGCCTTACGTTATTAGGTACGTTAATTTTAGTAACTAAATAAATATTAAATATTTTTAAATTTATTATTCACTGTGCAGCAGAAGCAGCCACCAGTAGACGGAGCAATTAGGCAGAGGTACAAGGTTCAAAATCACGATAAGGGGGCAAGAAACTGGGAAAGGGGTAGAGCAAGTTGCTTTTGGCCAAAGGCAAAGCCCAATGTAGAGGTAATGGTGGTGGTGGGATCCCTGCCAGCCGCTTAACAGGTTTTGGCCGTTCAAGTGCTGCGGCTTTTAATGGTATTGTGTAACAGAACGCACTGTGGCCAAGACGAACATCTTGTTTTTTTCTCTCTTTTGTTTTGGGGTCTGTCATGGCCGTAATTTGTTGTTACTGTTGTGCCCATGGCTCTTTAGGTGGTCGAAAAGAACCGTTGCCACTGCCAAAATACAGTGAAAGTTGGCCACGCATTATGCAAATTCAATCCGTACGCCAGTATTCGGTATTCATGTACCAGATTCCACAGAAAATAAAAGTTCGGTCGCCATCTGAAGCGCAGATCAGGAGAGAATCCCGCTGCAGAGTATCTGAACTCTGGTATCCGGTATCTGCTGGCTTCATCGATAACACTGCACGAAAGCGAACTGACAAATGACGACACGGCGAAAAAGTGGGAGGAAAAGCAACAGTTTGGTATTAAGTAAGTGAAGCGGGAATGCTCTTTTGCGGGAATGGTTTGAGATTGGTAGGTCACTTTGTAATGGATTGAGATTTGTAGATCACTTTATAGACAGTATTTTGTAAGATATCCAACGGCATTTTCTTCATAAAATTATCGGAAAATAAATGATCTCAATCCGCATGCAGTTAACTGCAACTATAAGCTTCCACCAAGTGCTCATCCGAATATTACCCGTTGCCAGAGTAAAGCCACTAACACAGCCGTTATGGCCATGTGTGGGTTTCCTCCTGCTGCCGCTGTTGCTTTTTGCCGCTGCGGATGCTGATGGCTACACAATACAAACTCGACACAAATAAACTTTCACCGATTTCATAAACCGAAGAGCAGCATCCGAGGCAGCAGCAGCAGCAGCAGCGGCAGCAGAGACCGTGGAACGGCACTGGCGGCAACGGCAAAGTCTCGAGTGGCACTGCACACCCGGCTCCACTGAACTTTAGATTAAGACCACTTGCGTCCGCTGCATGATCAATAAATTATTGAATTACTTAAGTGCTACATAAGAACTAAGGAATTAAATCCAGCCTCGGTAGGCCGCGGATGCAGCGCGGCGCCTTCGCCTGTGGTGATGGCCATGGCCCTCGCCGGTCACGTAGGATATGCTGTGGCTGCTCTCTCCGCCGTGCTGGGAGGCGGTCTTTAGGCCCAGGATACCGGCCATCATCAGAGCCACCATTGCCACACCCAGGGCCTTCATGGCCAGAGCCGCGATGCCGCCCAGGCCCATCACTGCCATCGCCTTGCCAAACATAAGAGCCATGGCCAGCAGCATGCCCTGGCCCTTGTCCTTTTTTCGTGCCTCTGAAACAATCAAAAATACATTTTATGAGCATGTGACTCCGAAAGATCCTTCAAGGCAATGCAGATACACTTGGCCGGCCAAGTGGCTTTTGATTTCATGCAAATATTTGGCATTTCGATTGGGGCCAAATGTCAAAGCATTGCGGCAGAAACATATATACATTCATATAGCAGTTTGAACGCTAAATTGAAATTCAATAATTGGACTAGGAATGGGAGCGGATTTACATCTTCATTAGAATACAAACAGATAGAACAAAGCATCTCCCACATTATGAATTTATCTTTTCTGCTGGCCAAGGCAAACGTAATGGTTATTTTTAGGCCAAGTATTTGCTGGAAAACGTGTACAAAGTGTCTCAAAATAAATACTAACAGTGTACTACTATTGAGATTATATTTAAATTGGTAAATATTTAACAAACATGTCTAAGAGAACTGAAAATCACTGATTAGTATATAAGCAAAATTTAAATGGAAGCTCTTTTTGTGTTTCAAGATTTTAGAAAAATCTGCAGTACTCTTAAGTTAAGTAAAATTCCTAAATGCTTCACTTTCAAACTCCGTAAATATTTTCATTTCCTCTTTTAGTTGCTTTAAGAAGCTTAATTCCATATTCCACGCACCTGAAACATGCGCCTCGTCCTCCAGCAGATCAGCAAGCTTCACATTAACCTCGTGCGTTCGCAGGTAGAAGGACAGACTGTCCAGCAGGCCCTGCTCCGGCTCCTCCTCTGCCATTGAGGCATTAAGGGGAACTATCTCCAGGCCCTTCACCACAACCAAGGGCTTATCGCTGCGATTCAAATTCCGCAGGACATTGCGCAAGGCTCGTTCACCGCGGCAATACAACGTGACTCCCGCGTCCTGGTCGCAGTTTTCCGCACGCACGACCGAGAAGAGCAGCAGGCTGAGCAGCGGGAAAACACGGAACATGTTGCCGAAACGCTTCAAGTTCAACTAAAAGCCTTGACAATTGCCTGGTCATATTTTATAGCCCCCATTTCCACGGGGCACTTTCCCAGGGGGCCACCGCAGAGGGGTTGGGCCCAGTCAAGCATCCCCGGCCGAATTGTCACAATTGTAAATTAAAACAATGGTGCTTCTGGAGAGAAAGAAAAGTGCTTTCGGTTTGCGTTTCTCTGCCTACCATTTTCTTTCCAGGGCCTTGCAATTTTCTTCTTCACTGGCCGTTGCAATTTTTCCAATTTTCAACGGTCAGTTGGTCGGCAGCCGTGGGATGCGCTTGGCTGCCCCCTTTCCACCAACCGCCAACCACTTGGCATTTGGTTCACCCGGCTCGGCGGCTCTCTGCCAAATTATACAGATTAGAAGTGGTTAAAGTGCTGCGGGTTTGTTCCTATTCCACACCTGCCTCCTGCGCCACTTCACACGGTTCTTGCGCGGCCCAGACAACTCTATTAGCCGGCTGCCAGCGAGCGTGCCAGCCGAAAAAGCGAAAGTTACCCCGCCCGAGAGATGAGCGACGAGCCAAGTATAACGTTTAGTAGCTGTTTTGCGTTGGCCACCGCACATGCAATGGCCATAAAAATGGGTCGCCCGAGCGTGGAAGGGTAACGGGGTGCCCCGTGGGTATAATTTGGCCGTAACTCAATTAGCGGTGCAAAATAAATCAAAAATTAGTTAGCGCTTACTGGTCCGTAATACAGCTATTGAAATTTAAATGTGCCTAATATTGATAAATCATTCGTATTACCTAGAATTTAAACCTATAATTATGCTAACCTAATAATTATTGTTTGAGCCACATTAACCCAGTTTAATGCCTAGCTTTTATTCTTTAATAATTTATAATTAGCGTTCTTTGCTCTTAAACTGGGTCAACCTACCATTGAGGTGGTAAAATTGCTGCCTGCTTGCACGTGGTGGCATAATTCAATTAGACAGAGACACGGCCAACAGTCTTCTGGGGGATTTCGTAAGATGTGGCCCGGGTTTCGGGTATTTTGTAATACCGCTAAACTTATTAATCAAGTTAACGTGACTGGGGGTCCATCGGGCGAGCAAAAGAAATTAACTTGGCGGCGTCAAAGTCCCGCTCCGTTCGTCATCATCGCCATTTCTCCCCCTCGCCGGAGCGGCTGCTGGCGATGAGTGCGGTGGCGATGATGAGGATGATGATCGACTCGACTCCAAAAGCAATAACTTTCACTCTCAATGTATTAATTTTTATATTTATCATATTGTTGTTCAAAACAAACACACGCTCACGTTCACTCACACACACAACATCGATCTCTGGAAATTTGGAAACCCCGAACGATGTAAAAAATTAAACAACAAAACAAGTCGTCCGTTATTGAGCCGAACTGGCAGCAAGTCAACCAAAAATTGATCTGAACTCGTTACGTTTGCCTTGTGTCGGTGCCGGCAATAAAAAGAAAGTATCTCCCCCTGGCAGATCATCAGCTCCGACTCAGACTGCGACTGCGACTTCGACTCCATCTCCATCTCCATCGCCATCCGAATCTCGGATCTGGCATCTCGAAAGCAGACAAGGTTCGATTCGATTCATTTGAGAGGGGGGTCTTTGTGACCGCTGTTGTTCCCAGCGTGAATCTGAATCTGTATCCGAGTCCCAGCCCCCCAACTTGTTATAATTGATTGTTGTGCAGCATCATCATCGTCATCGTCATTAAGGAATCTCATTTGCCACACATTCAATTGAATCCCATATCCAGTGTGGTGCAATGTGCATTGTGCTGGATGATTGAATGAGGCAGCAGATGTGGGTGGAAATCGTCCGGGGAGTGAGCAGGTGTGAGGGTATCTAATGGGAGGTGGCTGCCGTAATGAAAGATCAAACGTGACTTTGAATGCAGGTTCACTTTAAAGTTTAAGATTTATGTTCAGTTTAATTTTAACATTACCTGAAGGAACAAATCTGAATAAATATCAAACCTAATTGTCAATCCATAATAAAATTCACAAGGAGCATGAAAACTAGGTCAAATTTGGTACCTTGATTCAATTACAATCTTCCAGGGTACAAAAACTTCTTTGTGGATATTCAAAGTGAATATACAAAGTTTGAAATAACTCTTATATAAATAAATTTGATTATAAAGAAATAATTAATTAATCTAAAAAATTTTTAGCCCGGCTTTCTTCAAACTCACTTTTTGCGGTTCCACTGTTTGGCCGTGCACCCAAAAGTTTGCCACGCTTCGTGTTTTTCCTGGCACACCGCAAAGTATGCTTCAAGGTTGCACCAAGTTGCTGCTAGCTGCATCGCAATTAATGCGAAACCCAGTACACATCCTGCGGCTTTTTAGAGGCAAATTGCGGTGGCAAAATGGAAAACACGGCTGCGGCTGAAAGTCAGTGGCAGCTAATTAAGAAGCCCAACAGTATTGTCATGGCAACTGGATAGACAAACCGGGGGGAAGCAAGGCAAGGACTTTTTATGACACGCACAGGTGAAATCAAACATAAATATATGTTTAATTATAAAACAATTGGATTAAAATAAATTAAACGTATCGCTGGGCTCAGGCAATCGATTAGCCAAGTGAAGAAAAATAACCGAAGAAAATAAACAAGATTCAGAGCCATTAAAACGCAGGGGAAATTCGTGCCGGTGAAAATAAAACAGCAGCAAACCGCAGAAAATCAACATCAACACAGCAGATAAACCAAAACAACCGGAGCAGTTCAACTGCGTCTGTAATTGCCGGCGAAATAAATAATATTATTACTATAGTTATTGTTATTGTTGTTACTACAGTCGGGAATAAGCAAAATACAAACATTTCGAAATGGTTTTAATTGAGCTTATTTCCAAGCCGCCTGCATTTCTGGCATGACTTGTGACAATTTCGCTTTGATTGACTGCCGAAGAGCCAATTTGTCCGTCATCCCTGAGAGATCCGGTGGTCATGGTGCTATGAGAGGCTTAAGTCCGGGGACAAGTCATATGCCATACGCTGAAGTGGAGAGGAGGCTTGCAATGGGAGCGGATTACTTCTCAAAGGGTTCTCGCTGGACCTGAGGCCAGGACTTGTAAGTCAAGAGGAAGCTTTGTCGCTTACAGATTAAGATTCAGTTGGAATGAACATGCAACTTGGGATGCAATTATTTTTGAACTGATTCACTTGCTCTCTCTTAAATTGCACTTTAAATAAAAGCTTGAAATGAACTTGCCTACGCAGCTATAATACAGAAGAGAAAAAATTGCTTAAAATATTCCCTTTTAAAATATTTTAACTCAAGGTTTATTTTTTGTTATAAGCAAAACTTCCTCTCGATCAATGCTTATTTTCTACAGACTTATCAAAGGGGTTGCTGCATTTGAAATCTTAAAACATATTTCTCTCTGTGTGGCCTTGTCTTATCCCTCGGCCACCAGAAGAGCAGAAGAACATTGTCATTTTCATTGGCAAAGGGCAAAGTTTTTGGGTGCAAACCAGTGTCCAAACAATTGACGGAGGGATGCCAAGGGATGGGACAGAAAACTTTGAATCTGCACTTGTCGAACTTCTTGATTAGATTTATATTGAAAGCAATGCCTTGTCCACATCTCAACTGTGTTTGCTGAGAGCCCTCGACTGGTTACAACTTGATTACAGTGAAAAGTGAAAAGCCTTTGGCCGAAGATATGATTAAATTTGCTCTGGCTACTTTTAGTTTCACTTAAAAGCATTGGAAATATTGAAATCAGAGCCAATTAAGGCGAAGAAGCCGCTGGCTGCGGGACTCCTACTCCGACAGCGACTCCGACTCCACCCAGCGGATCCGGTTGCAGTCAAGGATCATTAAACTTCGGTGGCACACGTAAACCCAACGACACACACAAAACTGGAGCAGCTAGCCAGCCTGCTGGATGGTTAGATGGCTAGATGGGTGGATTGACTTGGATTGGATTACCTCTTTCGGGCTGCGTCACCGCTTTCCTTTCGATGTCCATCACGGCTTTTGGCCCCGGCCTTGTACATTGTTTTTGCGTTTGGACAATGTTGCGGATGCACATGGAGAAATTCTGATAAAATTTATTGATTGTATAAAAATATATTAACATATTTTAAGCGAAGAAAATATGAATATATACATCTACGGGAAATTCTAGTTACAACTTATATAAAGAATGATTTATCATCACTTTGTTTAAAGTACGGAAAGTACTGGCTGCAACATTGTATTTTTTTCTGTGTGGTCGTTGGTAGGCTTTCTTGGCGAACCGCCTCGCATTACTTGCACTTTTGCGGCATTGGCCAACGAACGATGGTGTCAAGTTGCGAATGCCGCGGCCATTCAGATTACAGTCATTACACTTACAGTGGATCTTCGGCCAGATAAGCAGCTGCAGCTGGATGGCCCCTCAAGAGTGCTGAAATGGTGCCACAGTGAAAGAACGAACGGTCGAGGTCTGATTGCCACTGCCTCAAAATTGGCCACAATTACCGAGCTCGCCTGCGTGCCAATGCCTGGCTGCCTGACTGGCTGGAAAAGTGAATATTTATTAGTCCCGCTCATCATGCACCGACAAAAAGTATTACCCCTCCATCGCCCCCGACTTCCCATGCTCAGCAGAATGTAACTGAGGCGGCGATTTATAAAAAAACGAGAGCTATTAGCTCGTTTCACTTTTCTTTTATTATTTATTTATTTATTGTGAACAGGCGGCGAGGCGTGGCCACATCTCGAGCCTCAGCCTGCGCCCCTGATTTTCCACCCACCGCCTCCCGCAAGTGGCGACTTAATTGTACCCGTACTCGAACTGCTTTTACTTTTGCCTGCGAAAATTGTTTCGCTGCAACTTGCGGGCAAATTAATGAGCAGTAAATTAGCCGCATTAGTACAGCGGCCACATGCCGCGGACGCCGTCAAAGCCACTGGCTTTTCTGCCATTCTGCCACGGCCACTGCCACTGGCTTTAGCAAAGCCATTGCCACCGACTTGGCCATAACTCTGCCCCTGTGGCCAAGAGACGTGAGAGTCGGCCCTCCTATGTTGCTCATGTCTGGGCCAAAGTTCGGGCGTAATGTCATGTGGTTAATGAAATTGCAGATAATTAAGTCACCCTTTTCAACCTTTCGGGAATGCAACTGAGAAGCGTCGTATGCAAAAAGCAAAAGCAAATTACTAAGCACTGCGTTCAGTCTTGTTTTTACAGTGGGGCAAATTCTGTTTGCAACCGTTTTGCTTTAAAAGCAAGTCGATTTCACTTCAGCAGACAAATTTAAAATTTTGAATTTTAAATTATTTATTATATAACTGAAGTTTTCCAAAATAGTTCGTTGTTAGACTTAACTTAAACATATGATTTTTATATGGTAACTTCGCCAAGTAAATATGGACATGCTAAATAATTCAACCAAGTAAATCGAGACTGGGGAATGTCTGTGCATCTGCAACGAGTGCTGCGATACTGATGCCTGCCCGCTGAGTGATGGCCGTCGCTCAGCTGGTTGACTTGAAATCAAAACTGTAGCAGTCACGGGCGGCATCGTTGGTGGTGGTGCTGGTGGGATGGTGATAGTGATAGCTTGGTGGTGGTAATAGTAATAGTGACGGTGGTGCAGTGGCAGCCAGTGGGGCTGCACGCAGCTTGGTCGGATGCTGCTGCCGCTGCTCCAATAAAACTGAGTTGCATGCAACTGCTGGTAATTAGTCGCAACAAGGCGCTGCATCAGCTGCCATCGAATCACGAGTACTCCGCACTCGCATCCATGTGAAGGATACGCCGCGCCCGCCTATTCTCCAGTGTCGTGTGTTGTGGGGTGTTCTTTGATACAAAACAAAAATACAAAAAAGGGATTAATATCCTGAAAATGACAAGCCATTTAGTTGCCAGTTGCCTCTTGCTGGCCCTCAGCCTCAATCTGAGCCTTAGTCCTGCGCTTGCAGCCATACACAAGCGAAGTGGCGCGAATTCCCTGGGAGTGGAGGCGGAGGCGAAGCCTGCTGCCAGTCTTGCGGTTAGCGTTGAGAACACAGACCTCCTGGACAAGCTGAGTTGGAAGTGCGCAAACAACGCCACCTGCCTCTACGGCGTAGCCAACGGCATCATGGCCTCTTATCGCCGCGGCGAGACCATCAAGCTGGGCCTCTTTGACCTGGTCAAGCTGCCCGAGCTGGATGCTTCGCACAAGCACAAGTGGGGCTCCGGGCGGGGTCTCTCCAGCTTCATGGACTTCGTCACCGGAAACGCCATCCGGGTCCCCGTGGGGCCTATGGTGTTCAGTGTGCAGCGGGCGGAGGACGACAGCGAATATATCGAGGTGGCGCTGCTAAAGAAGGCATCCAGTGAAACAGGTAAAGAGACCGGGGGTGACATCTGTCCGATGTCCACGCGGGAGCCATTGGCTACCGGCGGTCTGGTATAACCAGCTGCTCCTGCTTGTCATGCGGCTGGCATGCGGACGACACTTGACTGCCAA
The DNA here is from genome assembly GCA_008042635.1 of Drosophila nikananu. NCBI lineage: Eukaryota > Metazoa > Arthropoda > Insecta > Diptera > Drosophilidae > Drosophila > Drosophila nikananu. Next base: position 68,261 of record VNJV01010057.1, read on the forward strand.
CTCTGACAAGTCCTTGACATATTCGTACACTTAGGAAAGAGAACATAAATTACAGGGTTTTACTTTAGGGAACCCGTTCAGAAAAAATTTTGGGTCCTAGTTCGTTGTTAAGCGTTATCTCAAAAGGTACAGGCTACAGCAAATAAATATCCCTTTACGAATGAAGTACACGAAATAATTTTTACTAGAAACACTCTAATGCATAGCTGAAATTCTTTACACAAATTGGTATTGCTTTTAAAAGTACCAGCAGTTTCTTGTAAGAAAATTTAACAAACTTCCCTGTCTGCTTGTTTTCGGATGGGTTACAAGCAATCGCACAAATTGAGTTACAAGTAAAAATAAAACTTTTTCTCTTACTTGTTCTAAGAGAAATAAAATAAATTTTTGATCAAGTAGCAACCTCCTAAGATTCTGTCGAGAATCTTAAGGTGTAAACTCTCGGAGAAACCCTGCCAAGTTTAACTCCTCGTCCGATGCATATCAATGACTTTGTCGGGACCAAACTCCCATTATTTATCCCCATTTAATCTGTCGTTCGATACACAAGGCATCACCGCATCAATCATACCGCACCAGTGACAGGGAAGGGGCGGGCCAATCAAAGCCCGTCCCACGTCGCACTATTACGTATACGTACGAGTGCCATTACAGCCATAAAGCCTAAAACGTGTCTTGTTTCCCTAAAATCAACAACAGGACGCCTGCAAGGCAACGGAATCCTCGGCGGCGGAAATGGAGGTGGCAGTGGTTTCTTGGGCGGAGGCGGTGACAGCGGAGGCGGCGGACTTTTGGGCAACCGAAGGCGTAAACCGCAGCAGGACAAGAAACAGTTCCAGATGTACATTCCCATGTACCTGGCGGCCACCACTTTTGGCTGGACGATGGTGGTGGCCAAGTCGGTGGGCCTGCTCACCCTGAAGGCTCTGATCCTGTCCAAGATCGCCTTTGTGGTGGCTGCAGTTCTGCTGATCAGGAGACTCATGGACAACGCCAACGAAAGGTGAGCGACACTTACTCTGTTATTATGAAGAAAATCGAAGGAATGTGTTTTTAAATGCTTTAAAATCATGAAAATGTCCTTATTGTTTAACAGGGTGTACCCGTTCCCGGAACAGACGCCCTACATGATGCCCTACGGCCTTGACTATCCTCTCCACGGCGCTGAGATCGCGCCGGAAATGTACCCTGCCTCGCTGCATCACCTGGCGATGGCGGGCGGTGGCCAGCTGCCCGGGCATCCAGGTCATCCGGGCCTGGAGAGCCTGAGCGCCGAGAGCCACATGCACTCCGCCCAGGTGCCCAGCGACGGCAGCAACAACACACAAGTGCTGGCCTCCTTGGGCGGCCTCAGCGCCCTGGCCCACAAGATCAAGCGTGAGGACTCGTGGTTGGCGAAGAGTAAGTGTAAGTTTATCCTGTGTTCTCCATATTTCAGGCAGTCGGGGAAGGGGTAGAGAACCTAGGCATCCCAAAGACTCCCAATTTTTCCGTAACTCCATGGCCGGAGTGAATTCATTGAATGCTCATGCCGTGGTGGCTGCTGTTGCTGCAGCGGACGGTGCCGAAGAGGAGGACTAAGAGGACGAAGACTTATTGGGTATGGGGTTTGTTTGGGGCTCACAGCATTACTATTTTCTTAGCTTGGGCACAATACAAAATGTGGAATATTTTTAGGGAGCCTCGTTTTAGCGGTAGGAAACACGAAATAGTAAAAATCATGGTTATAGTCCTCTGTGGATAAATTGCTTAGCTGTGTTATACACAGAATACTGATAATATGAAATTCTTTCTACGCTTTCTTATTTTCAAACTGAGAATGTGGTTTTTGTTTTTACTTATTTCAAACTCGGTGTAAAGTTCAGCACCCCTGAAACTACTTGCATACTTTTCTGCCACAGAGCATATTTAAGCTCACCATGTTTCCCGTTGCACGTTTATTATTAAAAATACGTTGCACAGACCTAAGAGATGCTGTTCTTAAGAACTGTATAATTATTAGCAGGCAGGGTTGTGACCCGGTCTTCCCCTATGTATACCTTTACCCTATCGACGTGAGTGCACCCCAATCAGCTTTCAGCACTCCCCACACCCAATTCAAGCTCCAGGAGCTCTGGTGCCAATTACTCGACTGATTAATGAGGAAACTCCCTTTGCTTCCCGTTGCAGCCACTCCCGCCCGGCGACCGCTGATCTACAACTACGTGCAGCCGCAGATGCCTTACTACCGCTCCTGAGGCGACAATTAGCCAATTAGCAGCTGCCAAAGACCGCGTGGGTAGCGGGAGGCCGGAGGTCGGAACATTAGATGGTTAGAAGGCAGCTTTGCTGCCATAGGACACCGAATATCGGACATCGTAAAGGACATCGAACGTGCTCCGGGCTGCCCTCAACCCGACGAGCTCACGTGTCGATATTATTTATTGAATCGTTCTTAACTTAGTGAAACCTGCGCACACATTTAGTCTAGTTCAATGTCTCTGTAATTAGCAGTTGAAGTGCTACATAAACTGAAAAAAAAACAACAATAAAGAATTGAGCACAAAGTTGTTCAGAAATTATAATCTCTTGCCTTTTATTTATGCAATAAATATTAATAAGTAAATAAATTAGGAGTACGTATAAATAAATTACAATTGACAGAATGAGCGTCATTGAGAAAATGGAAAGTGAAAGTGAGTAGGGGAATAGCTACAGCAGCGACAGACTACGACAGACGCGGAGGCACTGAGAGAGGGAAAAATCGTAATTCTAGGGGAAAGTAGAGAAAGCATTGCTTTCAAGAGATCCAAAGAGAAAGAGAGCGACAGACATAGAGAGAGCGTGAGAGAAGTTTCCCCAAGCCAGAGTTAGAGGAAAACCCAATTTAGTTCATTCCTGATCTAATGACATACATAACAAGTTACTCGTGCTCTCCCGCCGACTTTATTGCACCACTTTCCCCGGCTGCTGACCGCTGTAGGCCAGTTTCTGGGCCTGCTCCTGCTGATGCTGCACCTCCTTGGCCAGGATATCGGCGGGCACGTCCACCAGGCCCTCCACGAACCCGTCGAAGGCCCTCGACCAGCCGGAGCTGTAGCTGTCGTGGTGCGACGGCACCTCCACGATGGTCTTCTTGCTGGACAGCAGCTTCTTCAGCGAAATGATCACCGCCAGCAGCAGGGCAATCTTCGAAACGATCAGCGCCTTGCCGGCCAGCAGGAAGAGACCCTTGAGCAGCAGCGCCCCCACCATACCCGTCTTTGCCGCAAACATCATGAGCAGCGGTCCCATGTTCTTCATCTTGCCACGCCCCTCCTGCAGGGCCTCCAGCGGACGCACGGACACGCCCACGTTCAAACTGCCCGCCGGATCGCTGCTCATCACGAAGTCCGCGTTCTCCGAGAAGCTGTAGCGCAGGGAGCGGGATCGGATGAACTTCCAAAGCTTGTTGGCCATCAGCAAGGCGAACGTCTCCTCGTCAGAGCCCCTGGAGCGAGCCAGCAGCTGGTTAACCTCCGGATCATCCGGCACCATCGAGATGTTCCTGAGGATAAAATCGCAAGGGAAGAAGTCGTAATAACATTATAGTTGCACACAGTTCTTGACTTTGACCCTAGTGTCTTTTGCAATCTATTTATTTTGGTTTACTTGTTAA
>VNJV01010061.1:0-10029 GCA_008042635.1 Drosophila nikananu
GTTGATGGAGGAAGTTCCCGCGGAAATAGAGGAGTTACTCCAGGCCCTCCCCGAAGGATGGGATCCCCAAGCACGCCTCACTCCGCCAGCAGCCTGGCTGCTCTCATGGATCTTAGACTATTTTTAATGTTGCTACGCTCGGCTGAGCCCTTGCGGGCTAGCTCATCTGCCTTTTCATTTCCAGGTATGTCGTTGTGTCCCGGCACCCAGGTTATTCTAACGTCGTTGTGTTCAGCAAGCTCGCTTAAAGCTCCTTTACACTCCGACACTAACTTTGAGTTTGTCTTGACTGCTGCTAGAGCTTTGATAGCCGCTTGGCTATCCGAGTAGATCCTCACTTTGGTATTGCTAAGCCCTCGCTGATTGGATAGTCAAGCTGCCTCCAATACAGCGAGTACCTCAGCCTGAAAGACCGTCGCTGATGCTGGGAGGCTGAAAGTCGATTCAATCCCCCAGCTCTCAGCGAAGATCCCAGCCCCCACACCACAGCTCATCTTGGAGCCATCGGTGTAGAGCGAAACCTGATCTTGTTCGGTTACTCTGCCTCTAGTCCATTCCTCCCTTGTCGGGTAGGAGGTCGTATAGCTGTTGCCGAATTTAATCTCGGTTGTCATGTAGTCCATGTTTTCGTCTATTAACGCCGTGACCCCATCAAGGATAGTGCGGTGTCCTATGCGGCGATCCCTCCAGCAATTGCTTGCACTATTGCACCGCACTCTGCGCCGCCGCATCTTTGATAAAAAGGTCAATCGGCATGATATCCAGGATTACGTTCAGGGCGGCCGAGGGGCACGAGCGCATAGCCCCCGTAGCTCCTGCGCATGCCGAACGTTGTATCCTCGTCAGTTTGGTGATGTTATAGGCTCTAGTGAGTGCCGGCCACCATACTAGAGCCCCGTATGTTAATATAGGACTAACTACTGCTGTGTAGAGCCATATTATGGTCTTTGGGTGTAGTCCCCAGTTTTTCCCAAACATCTTTTTACAGGAGTAGAAGGCAATACTTGCCTTCTTGACTCTCTCTTCGATATTTCGTTTCCATGAGAGCTTTGGGTCCAGTATAACTCCCAGATACTTCGCCTGCTCAGAAAGTTCTGGCTCTATGCCATCTATTTTAGGCATGTTATAACTAGGGATCTTTGATCTCCTTGTAAATAACATAAGTTCTGTTTTAGTGGGGTTAATCCCATGTCGAATCGGGCCAAGCTGCCTCGTGGCATAGAAAACATTCGGCCTCACTTGGAGCAGGTGGACAATGTCCCGTTGCAGGTGTCCCTGTTCACCGACTGTTCGGCGGAGGCCACGCAACAGATGCTGGATATTATGCAGTCCTACGGTGAGATCGTCGTCTGCCTGGGCAGCTCGGCCAGCAATGCCAATGCGGATATCTTCCTGCAGGCTGATTGCAGCATAGCTGTGGAGCCCCTGTATCCGCAGGTGTGTCAGGATGTGGACGCTTACACGGAGAACAATATTCACCACAACAAATTGTTGTGGCAACGCCAGGCGGGTAAAGCTGCCAGCGCCGATGACGATGAGGAGCTGCTGGAGAGCGGCCTGCAGGGATGCGCCATGCAGACGCCTGCCCCCACCGTTTCCCCACTGTATCTGAGCCGGCTACTGAACTCTCTTCCATGCTCCATCGCCGTTTGCCGCGACGACCCGCTTTCACTGGTGGCCATAATTGAGCTGTCACGGCGCTTCTCGCTGGGCCTGTGGACCTGCATCCAGTATTGGGCCTGCTGCGCCGGCTCCATTTCCATTCTGAATGTGCTGTGCGCGTGCCTATCGTTGCCGCCGCTTCTGACACCTCTGCTTGCCATCTATCTGATGTGCGTGCCGGTGCCGCTGATAGCCATCTCGCTGGCCCACATCGACGTGGATCCCAAAATCATGAATCGGACCACAAGCAAGAAACAGACGGACTATGATTCGCGCGCTTTAGCGTTCGTAATGTGATGTTACGGATGCAAGTTCATCGTTCCAGTCATATCCTTGCTCGTTTCTTACTGGATGTTCCTATCGGAACCCAAGCTGTATACAGGGCCAGTCGAGAAGGATGATGATGATGCCGATGATGATTTGGACTACTATCAGTTATTATACTTTGCTCGAAGGTGTGCCTTGCTGGCCATAATCGTGCATTTTGTTTTTATATCCTTTAAGTTTGTCCATCGTGATCACGCGCTCTGGCAGCGCAATCCGTTTACCAATCGCATATGGGCCATTACGTGCTTGTTGCTGCTGCTTCTCCACGGGATAATCTGCTCCCTGCAACTCATTCTGGAGGATTTCATGTCGCAGGTCCCAAAACTGTTGCTGGCCTTGGTGATCCTATTTGGCGGAAGTCTGCTTAGCATGATTGTCAGTGAGCTAGCCAAGTTCCAGGAGAACAAGGTCAATGCACGCTATCAGCGTCGAGCTCGCCTCTACTTTGGCACCAAACTGGGCATGAACTCGCCCTTTTAACAACCATGGCCAAGACTCTTACCAAAAAGAAGAAAAAACGAAAGCCTTACACACATGTACTTAGTGCCACGGCTGTATATAACACCACCACACAACACACACTTATTGTTTTAGTTTTCTCTTTGGACTAACTATTTTTGGGGTCCTTATTTGGCCCACGTACTTTTTTTTAGTTTGTGACATAGTTTAGTTTGTGTATAAAATATATGTATGTATTGTAAACATGAAAACGGACTCCTTATGACGTCGGGGAAAGGACCTGATACTAGTAGCACTACGTCATCGGCGTATGCTACTGCCCGTATTCCACCACAATTGAGTTCTTTAAATATGTGGTTCATGTTGATTAGCCAGAGAAGCGGCCATAATACTCCGCCCTGGGGTGTGGCTCTCTTCACAACTCGCGTGAGGTGAGTGCCACCCAGTTCGGCTACTATCGTCCTACTCGTGAGCATAGCACCTATCCATTCTCTGATGCATCTCTCAACGCCTATCGAGCTGAGGGAGCCCAGGATGGATTCGGCGTTCACATTATTGAACGCACCTTCTACATCTAAGAAGGCGGCCATCGTGTATTCTTTGTAGTTTAGAGCTCTCTCGACGTGACTCACCACTTCATGCAGTGCTGACTCGGTCGATCGACATTTTCGGTATGCGTGTTGAGCATCCGACATGTGATCTCCCTCCGCCTTGTCTCTTATGTGTATATCCATTAGCCTTTCCATCGTCTTCAAAATGAAGGATGTTAGGCTGATTGGTCTATAATCTTTTGCTAGGATGTGACCCCTCCTGTCAGGCTTTGGTATAAATACCACTTTAGCTTTCCTCCATAGGAGCGGTATGTGGCTTAGGTTAATGCTTGCTTCATAGATGGCTTTAAGCCACCTGCTGATGCTTTCTATTGCTGCCTGTAGCATCGCCGGAATAATACCGTCGAGGCCCGGGCTTTTATATTTGTCGAAGGAGTTTATCGCCCAATGGTGATATCTTTTCAATGGTGATAGTGTCTCCAGTTGTCGTAAAATTCTGTTCTGTTCTAAGTCTCCCGGAGTCCGAGTTAATTCGTACGTTCCCTGGGAAGTGTGTGTCTACAAGAATCTCTAGGGATTCCTCGACTAACGATGTTGGCGTACCGTCAGGTTTGTTGATTAAGGATGGGCTTGTGTGCCCTTTAGCAAGGATTTTACTTAGCCTTGCCGTGTCCTTTATATCTACCAAAGCTTCACAGTAACTTTTCCAAGATTCTTTCTTGGCCTCGTATACTGCTTTTTTGTATTGTTTTTGTACTTCTTTGTAAGGTGCCCATTCTTTGGACACATAACATGTATTGAAGGACTTTCGTGTTCTCTTTCTGAGCTCACTCAGCTCCTTGTTCCACCATGGTGGATACTGTTTCTTTGATAATGACACCTTGCATGTCTCATTGTAGGCGTTGTTTAATATGTTCGTAAGGTCCTCTACTTCTTTATCGAGGGCCTTTGCCGAAGATTGTACTTTAATCCTCCTGTTACTAACCTTTGCGTGGACAATATCCCTGAATTTGCCCCAGTTTTGCTGGTCGGCACCGATAACTCAAAAAATATGTACCTGTGATCGGAAAAGGAATGTTGCAGCGACACATTCCAGTTCTCTACTGTATACTGGCTATGTTCTACGAGTAAGTTGAGAACTAGCACCTCCTCCCACCCCTGAAAGACCTCCGTGCTCGGGAATAAAAAGGTTGGTGTATTTCCTTTGTTACATATTGTAACGTTACGGCATATAATATGATCATAAAGTGACTCACCTCTATCATTGGTTTCGGAACTTCCCCAGAGCGTGTGTCTCGCGTTCGCGTCGCACCCGATCACCAGGGTTGTCTTCGTGTCTTCGGCCCGTTGCATCAGCTTGACCACCGGTTCTGGCGGAGCCGGTTCGTCATGGGCCATGTATGCCGAGGAGATTAGCACTCCATCCGTCCATCCGTTGTCACGAATCTGGCAACTGCTAGATCCGATGTACTGAGATTAGAACAGAGAAAAGCGTTAAAATGATTCTTTATTACTATACATGCTCTCGGTCTACCTGTCGAGTTTGTGTATAGTAGTGTGTATCCTGGTAGTGTCAGACCCGAAACTTGCTCGTTCCTGGTCCATGGTTCTTGGAGTAGCGCAATGTCGATATCCTTCTCCCTTAGAAGGATTGACAAATTCGCCGAAGCGTGCGAGCTGCGTTTCAGGTTAATTTGCACTACTCTCGGCATTGGTGTTCGTCGGTGTGGATTTGGGCGACTTGTCGTCGATGATCAGGACATCCAACAACTTATTTGTGTCGTCCACCTCTTCCAGTAGCTCATCCAGTTCGGCAAGGAAGACCTTGATCTTGGCCTTCCTGATGCCGTACCGGATCTTGTAGTCGCTATTTTCCAGCTGCGGCAGGCAACGCTGGTTTATAAGTAGAAGGAATGGCTGACTCGTCTTCATTTCCTTCTCTGCCTTCAGGATGGCCCAGTCCTCTGTATGGACGTCTGGGTTTTGTGCTCTCAGACATTGGAGCACCCTGGCATGGTCAGTTTGCCCCAGTGGTAACCAGATGCGAGCTCTGGGTCTCCTCGGAAACTCCCTGGCGTGGACCAGCCTAATCGCCGATCTTGGCCACACATTCCTCCAGGAAACTCCTCGAAAAACCATCGTCGCACCTGATTACTCGGTGCCCTCTCACCACGTCCGAAGAGTCGAAGGAGGGGATAGGACCGCCCGGCATGGCAACCAACCTGTCGGTCACCATGTCAGACAACTTGGCCTCTATCTCCCCCACTTCTCTGCCAGCAGGCGCCCGTCGTCGTTGAGCTCATCAACCAGCGCCATAGCCAGACCGTCTCTGGCCACCTCGCTGAACTTCTTCGTTTTCTTGACGAAGGATGTAGCTCTTGCTTTCCCCTGAGCGTCCTTGGCCCTCTTAGGGGCGCTAACGCTCACATCCTGTGATCGTTCACGCTTTGCCTTCGGGGGTTGGAACGCCTCGGGGTTAGCCTTCTGGTAAGCTTCGAATTCCGCAATCTCTGCGAGGAATTTCTCCTTATCTGCGGCGTCTCTAGGGTCCACCTTGCCCTCAGCCTCATTCTTTGCAATCTTGCTTAGAATAAAGCGGGCCCTGTGTGCCCAGCACGCCTCTTTTTGTGTGTGAGCTGTGGGTTGGCTTCGGTGGTGCTCAACTGAGCCACACCTGTATGTGGTTTGGCTTGGGGAGTGCTAGTACTAGCGCCCCCCTCGGATATTAACGGAGTGTTGGCGACCGGGCTTGGCCTCAACAACTCGTCTTCGTCAATATCCGACTTTGCTTGAGATGCTAAGCCCTGCCTAGGCATTAGCAACTCCTCCTCGTCCATCTCTGACATTTTGCGGGGTTTAGCCTCCCCCACGAGGTTCGAAGCATGGCTTTGGGAATTCATTTTCATCATCATGATCGCCCGCTTTGCTCGACCTGGCAAGCGCAGCGGGCCAGAGTGGGTTTGGGGCATTGAAGAAGGTCGACCGCGGCTTCGCCCCAAAGCCGCGGTAAGGCATCTTACGACCCAGGGTTGCCCGGCCCTGAGAAGGCTCCGTTCGGACACAGCTGGATTAACCCGTCAGCTGCGAACCTGTACGCCAGCGGGCACGGGTCGCGTAACACGCCTGGCTTGAGGGTAGGCCGTTTTAAGACTTACCCAGGTCTTGGTAAGGAAGTGGAGTCACAGGAGTTATTGGATGGAGGATTCACAGGGAATTGCCGCTCGCATTAGCCTTACCGTAGTACGTTTCCAGGAGGTACCACGCGGAGGACCTTCTCCCAAGGAGAAGGTGGTGTCTATCATATTGATATTCACCTACGAGTCGACTTGGTGCACCAGTAGAGGCAAGGAATATCCATCAACAAATACTCTGCTGACCTTGCCTTGGTCTGATAGTTAATCTTAAATATTACCCGCACCGATATATCATTAGCATTAGGGACACGGAGTCCACCAGTAACGATATTTTAGTAGGGACACGAAGTCCAGAAGAATACCCCTAATAAGTTGGTGCCCAGGTGGCAACCTTAGGGCATCGATATCAAACATCGCACGAACACTGACGATACGATAGTTCGAAGAAAAAAAAGAACGCTCGAGGAGGTGTGATCACTACATCAGAGATCGTGGCTTTTTCGTTTCCGGCCGCGAGCAAGACAGACGTGCGCAAAAAGTTAAGTGACCGTAGGCAAAAGTACCAAGCATCGAAAGACACGTGAGTGCGCGAGTGCATACCAGCGGCGACAGTTTTCACGCTTCATCGACTATAACAGCCAGAGCAAGTAAGCCACCTGTCCCCCTCCCCCTCCGGCCGCAGCCAGGGGAAGTTTAATGAATAAAACTCATAACCGCAACTAAGTCGTAGTGTTTTCCTTCACCCCGACCACCTCTGCTCCCCCACTCCTTCCCCCCTGCATGCGAACCCGTGTAGCTCGCCAGAACTTGCGCGTTTGGCTTCCCATCCGCACAAGGGCTCTCGAGCCTACCCCTCTGCTCCCCCACACTGGTCGTCTGGATGCGTGTGCCGCGTGGTCCGACAATTCCTATGCCTTTGGTCTCTCATCCGCACCGGAACTCCCGAATCCACGCCGCTACGCTCCTTGCATGTCCTCCGATCCCGGAGTGTTGAAAATAAAATCCCCTAGCCTTCGTGATTAACCGCAGGAAGATTCCTGAAGAGCCCTAGTGTCTCGAGGATTCCCATGTCTCCCACGCCCCTTGTTTCACAAGCTTTATTTTAGCCAGGGTTGCCAAACGGTGCTGAGCCAGAGTTGCCAGACCGTGCTGAGTTAGAGTAGCCAGACCGTACTGGGTGGCCAGAGTTGCCAGATCGTTCAGAGTTGCCAGACCGTGCTGAGTTAGAGTAGCCAGACGGTGCTGAGTCAGAGTTGCCAGACCGTACTGGGTGGCCAGAGTTGCAAGACGGCGAACAGCCGGGTCGAGCAGTACGACCGATACCGCCAGGTGGCGCGTTTTCCCGCCAACGGTCGACCTCCAAGCAAGGCGATCGCCGAGTATCGCCGACAGGGGCGTCTTTATCTTCACTACCGGCTACCGGCCGCCAGCAGCGCGACCGCTAGTTGAGAACTATCCGAAAATCACCACAACAAACGACGACCAGCGGTAGAGAGTTATGCATCAGTACCTCTGTCGGTCTCTCCACTCCTACATACAAAATTCCTAACTACAGGTTCCACCCTTCTATACAAATTTCTTGTGTAGGTTCCTTGGCCGCGACTGAGATCTCACCCCGGCCAGAGAAACCACGTCACAATATGTTGGAACGGGCCGGATCGGACGACTACATCATATAGCTGCCATAGGAACGATCGGTAAATTGTAATGAAAAAAAATTATATCTTAGCCAATTTTTACAATATCTGAATTAAATTTGAGATATGGCTATTTTGTATTATTTTAAATTGGCTGCCATAGGAATATATATTAATTCATTTAGTTTGTTCGAAACATTTTTCACTCGCAACATTTTTCGCTCGCAACATTTGTCTTATGTCAGTACCCGAGAAAACGAAAAAGTCAGAACTATTTTCTTCTTCTTCTACTTACTGCAAGGGTATTTAATTTTCGGCATGCCGAAGTTAGCTTCCTTTCTTATTAACTTTAAAAAACTGGCGTTCTCACAAATAGACCAAATTAAAATCACACGACTCAGACTTGGACACACACAAATCACACACAAGCACTACCTAGACCAAACCTAACCTACAACCTGCCCGTTCTGCAATGATAATCTTTCTCTAGAGCACTTGATGTATGTACATCTGTATCCCTCTTAGTAACCACAGAAGGAACATATTTAACAATACCAACCCAATGGAGCTCCTTACATTCCTTAAAATTACAAATCTATACCACCATATATAATTTAACAAGATTACTAGATATAAAAAAGTTAACAACAATTAATATGTAAACCCTGAGCTGAAGGCCTCTGCTGTCATGCTCTTTCACTGATGCCAGCACTTAATTTTAATTATTTGTTAAATATATGTATATAAATATATAATAAATAAAATTAATTTATTTATATATTATGTCATCAATAAGCATCTGTAATCAACGATTCATCAACAGCCGACGGCGACTTCTACCGAGCCGACACCCTCTTTCGACCTTCGTGTCAAACCCGACTCTCTCGCGCTCTCATTTTTCTCTCTTCACCCAAAAAGGTTGATGACAGATTGATTACAAGTTGTTGATGAAACGCTGATGACTAAAAGGTCTAATTAATCAATAAGTCATCAATAAGTGAATTGATAGAGAGTTGAAGAGAGAGAGAGAGTAATGATATAGTAGTGGATGAGAAAGAGAGAGAGTGGTGGCAGAAGATGCGATCCTGCTTGAACAAAAGAAGTAAAATCAGAAAATGTGAATTAAGACCTTTAGCAAATGATGAAATTTAATAAAAATTAAAGAAATTACTAAGTTGAGTTAAAAGTTAAATAAAACGAATAAGAAAGAAATCGTTATGTTATATGAAAGGAAGTATGTAATGCGACAAAACACACGAGGACGTGTGCATGTCAGGGAGGCCGTGTCGGAGATTAATTTGTTCTAAAGAATTATTATTTGAATATAACCGAAATTGTTATTATTAGTTCATATTAACAATAAAGAGCTGGGCACATTTATCAAAGGGAGCGTGTAACATATAACGAATGTTTGTTTGAAGCGAGCAGATGGTAATGTGAGAGAGCAGAGGATTGCACGCGCTTGTTTCGGCTCAAAATTAGTTCGGTAGATGGAGGTGGGATTGAGGGAAAAGCTGCTTTCGCAAAGGCTCGAGCAATCCATTCTATTTAGCAATTATATGCATTCGCGTGCAGGGGTAGAGAAGGAGAAAGAAAGAGCGGGGGGACAGACCGAAGAGAAAACAGGAAGAGAGTGGCAGAAGACAACTAGTTGTGGATGCTGAGATGTTGTTTAGCACCCATTAACCCCACCGTACCATGATCGCTTGCTACAGCCAAGGATGGCGATCCCTTATAAAGTTACCTTATGGTTCGGACATCCTTTAGGATTGGTATGGCTTCCAATAAAAAATATTTAATTCGACTTCATTATATTAACAATTTTATTTCTCATAGCTCCTCATTATACCATGTACCGTAAGTACAAAGGTATATTAATTTTCTGCAAATGTATGTAACAGGCAGAAGGAAACATTTCCGACCCCATAAAGTATATATATTCTTGATCAGCATCAACAGCCAAGTCGATAAAGCCATGTCCATCTGTCCGCCTGTCTGTCTGTCCGTCTGTCCGTCTGTATGAACGCCTAGATCTCAGAAACTATAAGAGCTAGAGCCACCAAATTCGGTATGTAGGTCGGAATGTTTTGCACGCAGATCAAGTTTGTTTCAGATTAAAAAATTTCCCTTCCACTCCCCCGCAAATCAATAAAAACGTTTTGCAGCCACAAATATTACCATACATCTTTCATATCTTTTTTTATACATCTTTTTTTTGTGCATAGGCATGCATATGTAGAACATGTATCAATATCAAAA